>VOQK01002323.1:0-12306 GCA_015052645.1 Benitochromis conjunctus
TTGGGAGACACCCCCAAGGGTGGTGGAGAATGACCAAGCAAAGATCCTGTGGGACTTCCAGATACGGACAGACAAAATGGTGGTGGCTAACCAACCGGACATAGTGGTGGTAGACAAACAGAAGAAGACGGCCGTAGTGATAGATGTAGCGGTTCCGAATGACAGCAACATCAGGAAGAAGGAACACGAGAAGCTTGAGAAATACCAAGGGCTCAGAGAAGAGCTCGAGAAGATGTGGAGGGTGAAGGTAACAGTGATCCCAGTGGTAATCGGAGCACTCGGTGCAGTGACTCCCAAGTTAGGAGAGTGGCTCCAGCAGATCCCAGGAACAACATCGGAGATCTCTGTCCAGAAGAGCGCAGTCCTAGGAACAGCTAAGATACTGCGCAGGACCCTCAAGCTCCCAGGCCTCTGGTAGAGGACCCGAGCTTGGAGGATACACACCGCCCGCAGGGGCGAGAGGGGATTTTTTTTTTTTTTTTTTGAGGAAAGTTTAACACAAGTAATATCACATATCACACTTCTTTTTAACATCGTTTGAAACGTCATTTGAAATTACACAAACAAACGTAGTAATCTGTTTACCCCAGTCTTTCGAGTTTTGTTTGTAAAACCCCTTGAAAGAAAGATTATCTCTTACTGCAGCTCCTGTCATAGACAATTCAACATGTGCAAAGCTTGACAGGCCTTATAGGGAACATAACACACTGGTCTCCAGCTCAGTTTATCTTATGTATAATTCAGGCTGAAACTTATGGTGGACAAGAATTATGTTGCCTCCTCACTTGGTGTTTGCTACTTGGATGTTCTTGTGGTGACAAAGTCAAAAAACAAAAGTTATTGCATTCATCTAAACAACAGAAAGGCCTCACATCATCAATTTTCCCAAGTCTAAATAGCTAATGAGACTAATAACGCTTTAATAACACATTAGAAATGTACCACCTAAGTGGCCAGTTTAATTTATTGATTACAACAAATCACCAGCACAACTATCAATATTGTTGACAGAGCCCATTATGTGATTGTAATAACTTTAACTGGTTAGACCTTTTGTTAGACTGAGACTGGTGTCTCTTTAACATCTGTATTGGTTCAAATCCTCATTTTTGCACTTTTAAAGCAAGAAGTATTTGCTGGTGTGGGAAAACACACAGGAATCATTTCAGCATACAGTACTCCCAAACCACCCTGAAAACTTTTGATGATGGCTTGACGTTCATAAGGTCTGAATCTGTATATGGGACTTAATGGGTGGTTACATTTTCAATGGGCAATCAATAGCTAGTCAGCAGCCTGTCATTGAAGATAAATATAACATTTGAAACAGACTCGTAGTCCAAAGATATCTTAAAATCTCTCCTGTGCAGTCATCTGTTCTGCATCCATGTGGTTTCCTGAAAGGATTGCCCCATTGTCCACAAAGATGCATTATTTTGTGCGTGTCTGTGCAATAATACAGCCTTCATGTTCTCAAATTCAGGATAGATCAGAGATCACAGAGAAACTGAGGGAGATAGGTTTCCATGGCAATACTGTTTCTTTTTTCCTTCTCCCCTGTTTGACGTCACATCAGGCTCCCTGGTAAACCTTTAACACAAAGGTGTGTGTGTGCACAGATGAGAGCAGAAGAGGTACTAATACAAAAATTGGTTACACGGGGCTGCAAAGATTCATATTCATACTCTGTGAATGTAGTAGAAGCATGAGTGAATCATCTTTTGACTGACCTGCTTAATAGCACTGCATGTCTTACATACATGTTCTCTCTCACATTTTAAATGTAGCTAGTACAACAAAATAATTATCCTTCTTATTTTATAACTCATTATGTCGATGGAAGTCATTGAAACTAAAGACCAACATTTTGTTTCTTTTTTTTTCATTCTCAGTTTCTACAAGAGGATCTGCTGGGGGGAAAAACAACACTAAATGCTGTTTTTTAAACTGCTGCTGCTGCTTTAATGCTACACATCAATCACCTTGTGAAGGCTTTTTTAGTTTTTTAAACTCAGCCTTACCCTAGTCTAACACTCTGTGTGCAATTCCGCCATCTTGTGGTATTTGTGGCTTGATTAATCAGCAAAAAACAGCCTCTGAAGACGAGATACAACGAATACAACTTGCTGTAATTCTTAAACAGTTATTGCAATTCATTTTTTCAAACAACTTGAATTAAAACTGAAAGTCTGCACTTCAGTTACATGATGATTTTTTCATTCAAATCCACTAGGGTGGTAAACACAGCTAAAGTTATACAAGTACATATATAATAATGAAGTAAATAAACACATGCAATCGTTTAACATATTTTAAACTATTTTGCAATAAGTGTGTTAATTATTCATATATTCATTAGATTATGTTTTTTATGCTTTTTAATTTTCTCTTGTAAGTACATACTTCCAATCCTCATTCCACAGTTTAATAATTGTCTTACACTAGGTCCTATTGTAGTGTTTAAATGTGCTGTCACACAAGTTCTATCATCAGCCTGAGCAGATGAGTGACTTATTTAAAGACAACTTTCAAGTTTTCCAGCAACAGTAAGTGGCTAAAAGGTCAAGGAGTAACGTAATAAAACACCATGCGAAATACATAGTATTTAAAACTGCATTTCCTGCAAAGCACCATTCATCTACTACTGATCAAGATAAGGTAAAATAAGAACTTATGATGACTAAAATTTAGGAAAGCACTCAAATTGGGATCATTTTTGCCTGAGCCTGCATAGAGCCTAAGTGCATATTAAGGTCCCAGCAGGTCTGCATGAGTGCCAGGTGCATGCTGAAAAGGTGTTAACAAAAGTCCATGTGTTTGTTTCAGTGGCTGGTGTGTGCTGGAAGCTGTGAAGTTATTGGCTGGCCGAGGGTGTCATGGGCTCCCAGCCACATCACAGAGACACGACCTCTCAGTAGTCAGCATCTCAGAGGACATGAAGGTGACAGGACGCCGAAAGCAAATATATCTTGTCTGTCTACAGCACAAACCAGAAGCGATTTTAGCATTAACTTTAAATTACCCTGCTGTTTCTCTTGCCATATACAGTACATGCCACTGTTTTTACTGCAAATTTACTTATTATGTTTTCATTTCTTATACAGGTTTTTCAAAGTGCGCATATCAAAGTAGTTAAATCAGAGGTTCATGTGAAATATTAAACATAGCTAATGCATTTTCAGTCTCCTTCTGATTTTGGTTGTTGTTATGTTACTCAGTGTTTTGTGTTCATACAACATAAACTTCCAAAGCTATGCTCCCATCCTTAATCAACACATAAATATGGAGCTTCATTGGAAATGACAAATGCACTTTCCATTAGGTCTGTACAGATTAAGGGACATGAGGAATCACACACTGAGGTAAGCCTTGTCAGCTTTTGCATACACCTAGAAATAGCTGACCACCAGTCTTTACCATTGAATAATAATTTAGCTCTTTTTACCCAATTTTCACAGGGCTTCATGTGATGCATTGGGAACCAAATTACCAAAGAGCTGAAAGAACCTCTTTTGAAAGATTATGGATATTATGTCTCATTTATAACTGTGCTCTACACACAAAATAAGTCCTGAATGAGGTGTATGCCATTTCCTACACAGGAGGTGGACGTTACAAAAACAAGAGCAGGAGCATGCACACCTATACAGAAAGTGTAGCCAATACATATGACTATTTTGGAGATGGGGGGGGGGGAAACTGTCAACTCAGACAAGTTACACATCCGCCTCACATTCCCTACCCAGTGAGCACTGTTTTGTCTAAACTGAAGAACACGTGACTGAAAAAAACGGTGCTAAACTGTGAACTGATTATCACAGAAACTACAGATTGCCATATAGTCATTTGTTAAGTGTAATCGCTGTCTCAGCTTCAGTGTAATTTTACAAATGTCTCAAAATGACATGCAATTAATGCATGTCATTTTTTGTGCCCAGGCATTTTGCATGAAACTGTGATGGTTCTTATTGTCACTGTATCACAGCCTTCCAACTGCAACTTGCCAACTTTTTAAACAACCCATTAGGAGTACTGCTGAGAAATATTTTCAGTAAAAACCACAGTAATCAGCGATACCACCAGAGTAGCTGTGCTCACTTTTTTCATTGCTATTTTTATCCCTGTTTAATATCTATTAATATTTCTATCTACCCTATGTTTTCTCTCCCCCCTTGACTTTTTTCATTGTTGCCATACAAGGTAACTCTTGCAGCCAGAAACTGCATTTTTTTCCCCAAGATTAGCATGATTCCTCTCAGCTCCTGAGACAAATCACAGCCAGTCGACTTGTAAACAGCAGAGCTGGAGGAACCCGGCAGCTCGGGTGTCCTTCAGCCAAAATCTTTTAGGACTAAAGCTGTTGTAAGTGCTTTACTTTACAGAAATTACAATAAAACAGAGTATGCACATGATCCAGATGACAGTACAGCATTAGCTACAACAGCTATTTCCTGCAAAATTTACAGAAAATCTCCATCAGAGTCTTCATGACCTTACCCTCAGCTGGATTGTCAAGGACTGGGATGATGGGAAATCTTTCCAGCTGGGGAAAATTGATACCACTGGGATCTGTATTATTTTTTCTTTTATTGTTGTCCTGCTTTTTCAAGCATTTTAATGCAAATATATGACCGATAAAAGTTTACTGGTTGGTTATTCGTACACACTGTTCTGGAAGTAAATAGCAGGTCTGTCTAATCCACCCATATAATTTATACTTATACATAATAACAAGAACTTTCTTAGCTGTAAACATTAGTGCTGAAATCATTCCCTGCTCCATTACAGGGAATGATTTCTGGGCTCTGTGCACATCACTTCTCTGACACACTGTAGCTATTCTGTCTTTATGGGCCTGTGTAGAGGACACTCTAATTGAACTGAAATGAAACGGAGCCTTCACTAATAATGAAACATAAATGCTTCCTGAAAGTTTGTTGTAATGATTCAAACTGAGAAACAGACAGATCCACACTGCTGCTCCCCACACAATCCATAAGAGGGTGCACTTTCTCTCTCTTATGCTCGCTCTCTCTCCCTCTCTCTCTCTCTGTCTCTCTCTCTGTCCTATCCAGTCAGAACACGAAGGGTTGCAGTAAACAAAGAGGCTTTAGAGGTGAATAACCCCAGCTAGGAGAACATGCTGGCTGGGCTCCCTTTGTGTTGTTCCAGCGAGCTGAGCGTCAGCATTAACAGCAGCTGGCGTGCTTCAAGCTCTTACTGGCAAATCCTACTGAGTCATCAGCAGGCTGTTCCCTGTTCCTCTTTGTCCACAGGTTTAGGTGAGCCCTGTGACCTCCTTGTTGGGGTCCTATCTGCTGGGTGTCACACTACAGCACCACCTGCACTGACATTAGGACACAGCATGGTGGGATACAGGCACCCTTTAAAACACTTGTTGTTTCAACTCAAGCAACATGTGACCAAGTGCTTTCTTTGCCGTCCTTATCATTATTACGTTCCTTATGCGCTGTTTTCTTTTGTCCATGCTGTGATGTCTGTAAGGTGCTCTATAACTAACATTTAGTCAAACCTAGCTGAGTTAACCCTTTAACATCTAAGTAAACTTGGCAACATCTATCCAACTCTGTAACATCCAACTCTGATGATGCTGTGCTACTGGAAACTGAATTTCCCAGAGGAACCCACCCGAGGGATTAATAAAGTTTTATCTATTTCTATTAATTTCATGAAAATAGGAAGCATGAAATAATGAGTAAACACATATTTGAACAGAGACATAAAAGAGGTAATAAAAATGCCATTTCTGTGCCATTTGCTGTGTACTGTGTTTGCAGAGTAAAGGACTATTGTTCCTGTCAATCTTCAAATAGTTTACACCATTAGAATGCAGCTCTAATGGTTACAAATGTCTAATAGTTAATATATTTTACCTCGCCATTCTGAGGTAAGTGAATTTCAAGTCCTAGGTTACTTTTTAAAATTTCCAGCTGCAGGAAACATCCCCACATTCAGTCAATAGCGTCTCCATAAATCCATGGACTCCTTAATGATGATTGATTGGGAAATAAAATAAGTCTCTGTTCCTATCAACGCATAAAAAAAATTTGAAAAGAAAATGCAAATTAAACACTTTCTAACACTGAGTCACAACACTGATGTTATTGAATCTGTGTTAATATTTCTCTGCATCTCTTCATTAGTTGTTCTGGATGATTTATAGCC
The DNA here is from genome assembly GCA_015052645.1 of Benitochromis conjunctus. Classification (NCBI taxonomy): domain Eukaryota; kingdom Metazoa; phylum Chordata; class Actinopteri; order Cichliformes; family Cichlidae; genus Benitochromis; species Benitochromis conjunctus. The sequence goes on from VOQK01002323.1 coordinate 6,187, forward strand.
TTTCCCAGAAATTCTATCAATCATACTAAGACATGTTATGTTATTGAGAATATTAGTGCTGTCATATTGGTTGCTATAAGCATTTCAAATATGGGCTTCTTCTTCTTTTAGCTGCTCTGTTCTGCTCGCCACATCTGCCTCCATCTTGCCCAATCCTTAACATCCTTTTCTGTCACACCAACCCTCTCCATGTCTTCCTTCATGACATTCATGAATCTCCTCTAACAAAGAAAACCTCAGCATATTCAACTCTGACAGCCTCCCATCTCCAGTGCCACCATATCCAAACTGTACATTACAGAACCATCGTAATGTACAGTTTTCCCTTTTACTCTTGTTGTTATGCTTCTTTCACAAATCACCCCTGGCACCCATCACCACCCACTCCATCCTGCTTATACCTCTTTTCAGTGAATTTACTGTAAACACTATTCATAAAATTGTTCAAATTCATTTTGTAATGATGTCATTAATCTGTATTGCTTGAGGAAAATTTTAGATCAGGTTCCGGATGCAGTAAAGAGGGCGTTACAAGTAAGAGAATAATGTGAGGAATTTTGAACTTTAATAAAATCATGGTCTCTTTCATCAGGACAGAGAAGGGCTTGAAAATCATTTTTTACATTCAAAAATCAATGAGTAAGATACATTCATGTTATTGAATTATTTTCCAGAAGCTCTCAGATGTAACTTTAAATGCATTAGACATGAACAACACTACAGTGCTGAATCAGTTTTTTAACTGAAAAAAACATTGGATAGGACTTTGAGGTTGGGCAGCAGGAATGGTTTTAACTTCTTAACGTCTACCAGGTCATTGGTGACACATCCAGGTTTAAGTTAAGAGCCAACCCTTTTTATAGAATGTTCAACTGCTTTGAGCACCCAAATGTAACCAAACCAAATATGATGTCTTGTAGCTTATGAACACATCTGTTTTGCATGTAGCTAAAACAAAATCCAGCCCTTGGTGGCAGATGGCCTTGTAGATATTACATTTTGAAAATGATATAGATTTTTATTTTGCATTAGTTTAGACATTTTCCAGCGCCAACGAACATAAAGGGATAAACACTGTGAGCACAATTCTTTTTTATTAAATGTGCAAAGAACATGAGATAGACTGAAAACATGTGATAGACTGTCTACATGTCATGGACACGGCGGAAAGACCCCACATTGGGACTCATGGCAGCCCACTCATTGAAGCGACGGTACTCTCCTCTTTCTAGCAGATACTGGTGTCCACGATAGTTGGGAAGCTCGTAGAAGACCCAGGCACCATCCTGCACTTGGGCAGAGTGAACCTCGCGGCGCTGCCAGCGGTCAGGCAGGTTGTTCTCATCCTCAGTGCAGTCCAACATCTGACCAATGAAGTCAGGACGCTCATAAACACGGACCCTGAACGCACCCGAGGTCTGTAACGCAAACATCCATTCAGTTTAAGTTATATAATATTCAGCATTCAGTGTACAGTAGTAATACCATTTGTGTTTTACATTGGAGCTGTAGACAAGCTAAGATGTGACATGTCTGATTTTGCATAATGCTTTTCTTGAAGGTGTGTTTATACTGATTTTTTTTCCTTAGTCTGCAATGTAACATTGCTATTGGTTGCATGTCGTGGAACTGGTCAGGGAAAGTGTTGGGCGATACAAAGCAGAGGATTGAAAGACATATTCCCAATGGGAAAAATTACCATGATTCTAAAATGCATGGCATCTACAGCCACTTGAATGCAGCATGCATTAAAAAAAATCTATTTGAAAAAGACACTAGCCGATATTAGACATTGATCTTGGAAGATAAAATCATTTATACTTTCTAAGCTTTTCAATATAATTTGTCATTAGACTGATTAAAACCTGAATCTAAGTTAAGACTAATTGGGGTTTTCATTGTCAATAAATGTAACATTGAAATCGACAGTTAAACTATCACACTAATGACATGAGGTGAAAAGTTACTAAAGTAGTGCATCTGAATGCACTGAAGACTGATTCATTCCACTCACGTTCCATATGATCCGACATGACCTGATGCTGTCATTGTAGCCCATCCAGCTCTGGTAATCTGGATACTCCCCCCTGGTCAGTATGTACTGGTAGCCCATGTAGTTAGGCCTCTCATAGAGTACCCAGGACCCACTCTCCACGCGGACAGAGTTGCAGTGACGGAAATAGGTGTTGAGCTCTGGACAGTCATTGCTGCACTCATAATAGCGACCTTGGAAGTTTCTGTCTTCATAAAACACGATCTGTGAATGGATATGCATATTCACACTTCATGCTAGAGGTGCTGCTGGAGTTGAATCTTTAAATCAAATAATGTTTGTCCTCCTACCTTTCCCACACGGTCCATGTTTGGCCCTCACACCAATTTTTTTAGCACCGTTTGTTTATCCCACCTTTTACATACACATTATCACCCTGGTCCAGATTTATATATGCAGTGTATGTAGGCACACTGAAATGCACTGCCAGGGGCATCATTGTTATTTTAATTGCCTCAGCATTTATATCAGCACAATGGCTGATGCTGCAATTGTTTTAAAAATGCTCAGCTTTATACAGTGTTTACAGTGGCTGACCTTTTGATCTGTCAAAGCCCAATTCCAGAAACGATTTATTGATCCAATTAAATTCTCTGCTGTATGGCTGCTACTGCACCTGATGCTGTGAAGTTGGCTAGTGGCCACATAGCAACATGGTACTGGCTAGGTTTGAGTGGAGGGGACAAGTGAATTGAGGCTGTCATGCTCCACCCTCCATCAGCAAACCCCACGTTGGTACACAATCAGCTGACAGTTCTCACATGAGCTCTGCCAGACACGGTGGATTATTCTAGAGTTATATCATCTGCTGGATTTGTTTACAGCATAATTTATGACTCCAAGAGTGCAGAAATGCAGGGGTGTTTTTCTTCAGTGATTCAATTCCAATTTATAGTGAATAATTTGGAATTACTCATAAAGTCTGATTATTAGCTGTGGCATTTTTTGACATTTTCATTAGACATTTTATATTTCTAGCCATCTAAATGTGAGGATTTGGGATTTTTTTGGTTGTTTCTTTTAAATACATTAATATCTTGACATCATGATATGCAAATTTAAATCATAACCTCTTAACTTCTATCAGGTCATTTTTAGCTGTTTACAATGTCAATGCCAAATTGTATAAGATTTCATTGGAAATGTAACATCTTTTGTTTTTTTTCTACTTTTAGCATGTGGCTAAAACACAAGTCAACCCTAATCCTAAATGTGTCACTAGTATTGTGCTAGACATTAAGAGATAAATCTCTTAGACGGTATGCCAAACAGGGTTTTTTTTTTAAATGCATCAACTTTAACCAAACCCTGCACCTAATCTTATGCTTAGATGGGTCGCCAATGACTTGGTGGATGTAAAGAGGTGAAACAATAAAAGTGAGGTTTTAGTTTTTGATCATTTTTTTCTGTTTTTTGGGGGACAGTAATCTGAGTAGAGGAAGGGGAAGATTTTATGTATGTCTCTGCATTGGCTGGCAGAGCTGACTGTTACTGCTACAAATAAATGAGGAAAGATTCCGTGGATCTTTGACTGCAGTCTATTTCTTTAAGGGGATCTTCTAAAAAACAGGCAAACCTAAATATCACAATATTTATATCAGTGAGGGAAGCCTGCATAATAGAAGTTGTGGCGATAACTACAGCCTCCAAAATAAGCCATGAAGCCAAAACAAAAAGTGAAGATTTATAGTGTTAATAAAAGTGCACGTTATAAGTGCACTGACTTAATAATTATTAAATTAGGAGCAAAACAACTTTTGAGAGAAAATATATTTTCATTTCTTATAACTTGTGGTGAAAAGATTGCGATCATGCTATGTAAATCACTGCATTCTTTTATTCATCTCCCCTTAACATTTTTCACAAGAAGAGACAAGTGGAATAAAACGGGTGCAATGACACATTCAAATGAAAACAATTTATTTGATTAACAGGCTGCATTTTAAACCTGTATGATTCTTCTGATGGAGCCTACAACTGCTTTCAGAGCTCCCCACTCTGAGTAGTGATGGTACTCCCCTTTCTCCAGCAGGTACTGTCGGCCGCTGAAGTTGGGGTGTTCAAAGAACACCCAGGTCCCTTCTAGAACCTTGCAGGACTGTACTTCTTGTCGGAGCCATTTGTCCTGGACTGACTTTATGCTTTCTGTCAGCTCCAGAGATTGGCCAGCAAAGTTAAGTCGCTCATACAGCATCAGCTTGTAGGGCCCTTTGGGCTGAAAATTAAGAAATGTGGTCAGTTTAATGTGTGATGCATTTTCTACTGATCACTTCTAGGCAGAGACTTACATTTCTGATGATCCTGCAGGATCTTACACAGTCATTGAATCCCATCCACGAGCCATAATTATTGTACTCCCCTGGACCAATGACATATTGGTAGCCGGTGAAGTTGTTGCGCTCGTACAGAACCCACCAGCCACCTTCTACTTTTACTGAATTGCATCGGCGGATGTAACCGTGCAGGTCTGCTGAGTCCCCTTTGCAGTCATAGGACTTTCCATTAAAGTCCTGATCTTCAAAAAACACAATCTAGAAAGAGCAGAATTATTTTACACATGTTGATTTCAATCTGAATCTGTGTTAACTGAAAAGTCTACTGCACTAAATTTAGAGCCCAATTAGATCCTCTATGAATGCTGTATAAATTCTCACCTTCTCCATCTGTTGAGCCTAAAATACTAGACAAAGTTACCAACGTAGTACTCTTTATACATGACAGAGACAATGCTACCAAATGCATGGTTAGCAGTGCCTGTAACCATTATTACAATTCAAATATTCGTCTAGAGCCTGCCTATTGTTCTTACTCACTGAATTGCTCTTTCCAAACACAATGATTGTTTAGCAGTGCCAAGAATCTAAACCTGCTCAGTCTAAACAGATTTGAAGCACAGCTATAAATGTGTTTTTGTGTGAAATTTCATGTAAAGCTTTTGTCTAAGCTGTTAATTATGAAAGTTTGAGTTCAAATAAATTCTATGATTCTTTTTTTAACCTTTTTTGTTTTGTATTATTATCTATATGAAATCATGGAAGCAAATAGTGTGTATCCTTGAATCTTGAAACATATTAACTGAACTGGATTACTCACAAATCATATCTTATAGGAGAAATTTCAGATTCCACAATATAAAAAGATAAGAAAAAACTTGTAAAAGTAAAGTTTTTTTTAAGTCAAGTTCCCTATCAGTGAATTTGCTAAAAGCAACACTATAAAATATAAGAACAATACGGCAATGATTTAGTAAGTTCACTGGTTTGGTTCATAATCTTACAAGATCACTATAACCTGTTAACATCCACCAGATGACCAGCCAACTGCTTAGGGTGTGTTTTTGTCAAATATTGAAAGAGAAATAGTTTCAAATCAACTCTCTTAGATGCATTTCAGCCGCGCAGTTCTTCCCTTTATACTACAATTGTACTATACATTATTCTATGTCAAATAAGTGAAAATGCCATGTAAAAAGGCAGAATGTAACCTAACCCTAACCCAAAAAAGGTCACTTGCAATGTGATGGATACGTTTTGTGATGGAAGTTAAGAAATTCATTATTTTGACATTGTCAATGTTAAAACAATCACTTTAAGTTTAGCCCTATTCGTAATATTGGGTTCTATATTAGTAGAATGACATGTGCAATGACATGGGGATTATTGAGATTTGATTTTACAGTTGAAAATGGCTATCAGAAAATGTATTTTTCTGTTATTTTCTTCATAAACCTAAATACTGCAAGATGTCTAAAGATGAAGCTTGTGTTGTATTCGATTTATTTTAAGTAAAGGTCAGTAAGAAGTGGCCTTTATTTTACCAAATAGTGTAATAAACACAATGTATCAGTGCTTATGCAAAAAAGTGTACATATACATTTCTAAAATTATCATATGCAAATAGACTAACATTTTATATCGTATTTTACATATTTCTACCGAGCCACAGTGTGGAAACGTAATAACTACAACATTTTTTATCTTGATAGACATACTACATATATCAGAACAAACACTGCATTGTTCTGTTTGCATAACATTTCATTATTATCTGTGCAGCCTTTATTTCAC
>VOQK01002323.1:12333-23168 GCA_015052645.1 Benitochromis conjunctus
TCAGCAACATGCATTATTTGAATTTTTTTTTACCTAATAATGTCTAGTTTGTAAAAGAACCTTCGTCTTATATATAAGACGAACGTTATATATAAGATATATATATATAACCTGACCTTTGGGTTGACATGTAGATCTCAGCAATTTCAAAAAAGTTTAAAGATGATGAAGGAGAGACTAAAAGCAGCTGACATAACACGTAACTTAATAAGAAACAACATAGGCTGCATTGTTATGAGTAAGAAGTGTCTTTATTCATTTAAGTAGAGCACTTAGAGTGCTGGAAAGAAGTACAGGGTATAGGAGGGAAAACAGTGTTGGAGGGAGGAACATCTGGAGCTTCTTCACGGGTTCTAGAACTTATTTAAAGGTTACAAGACTTGATGGTATCAAGACTCTGAAACTTTGAAATGTTGGTTGTCTTATCAGCAAGACAACCAACAACAACCAAGCAATGTTCTAGAATACAAAGTCCTGCAGCCTGATCCATCTGTCAGATTAAGAACATTATTGGCTTGGATAACTTTTTCATAAGCTGCAGAACCCTACTGCTCTAGAGTTCTGTGATCATTCGGAAGGATCCTGCAGCAGGGGAGTTGGCACCCCAGTCTGTATAGTTGGGGTACTCTCCACGGTCCAGGAAATACTGGTGCCCATGGTAGTCCGGTTGCTCATACAGGACCCATGCACCATCCATCACAACACAGGAGCGCAATTCCCGAAACTTGAAGGTCTCATAAACTGATGGGCAGTCTTCAACACACTCAGCTGCCTGGCCTCCAAAATCCTGCTTGTCATAGAATCTGATCTTCCAGGATTTTCCATAGACCTGTAGCAAGTCAGATCTCACAAAATCAAGTTGGTGTTTCACATTAAATAATAATACTTTGAATTCAAATCTACAAATCGGTTTCTTGGCTGTTTTCCCACTTTACTTAAATAATAGATGTGCATTGGCACGGGCATAAAGCACCCAGCTGCCAAATCATGAGCCTTTTATCTCTCCTTTTTGTCTGTTGGTCTTTGACTGATTACTGCTTGGTTGGTGCACTCTGTGGTATTTTGCTGTAGCCGAGCACTCCTCTACATCTTGTTAGAATAGGCCTATTGAACCTTGAAGAAACTGGATCACATTATGATATTGTCAAAGCTGTTGCATTAAAAAGACAAATCAATTCAAGGAATGGATGTTAATATCTACCGCCTTACGTTTTTAATTGAACGACATGACTTGATGCTATCGTTGAATCCCATCCAATGCTGGTGATCAGGGTATTCACCCGGGCTCAGGATGTACTGGGAGCCTGTGTAGTTGGGATGCTCATACAGCACCCAGCACCCGCTTTCCACCTTAATGGAATTGCAGCGACTAAAATATGAGCTCAGGTCAGAACTGTCAGTACTGCACTCATGACTATGGCCTTGGAAGTTCTTGTCTTCAAAGAATGCAATCTGGATAGATGAATATACAAAAATGACTCAGTATTGTACAACATTAGAATGCTTTGATTTCTGATGCAAATAAGACAGAAGATAGGTTGCACTCTACTCACTCAAACAGCATTTGTTCCTTACCTTCACCATTGTTACTGATATTGCTTGCCTGCCATCCAGCTGCAGCTGTGTTGTGGCTTATATTGAAAAGCAGAATGTGCAGACAAGGGAAAGCTATTGCCATCTAAATTACTTTGATTTGCATATCAGTAAAATGGTTTGGTCAAGTTTGATGTCCCTTTGTCCACATGTGATAGCCTCATATCAAAGACGTGCCAAATGTGACATGTAAAAATGAAAAAAGCCAGTACCACTACTTGATGACAAATGTGTGTTTTTTTCCCCCACTGAATTCTTAGATCTGTCAGCACTCTCTTTTTGTAGACCTGGAAGTTATTTGGTTATTTATCCATATTTTGTATTCGTTTTTGTTTTTTTCAGGATGAGATAACTAATGCGTTCTATGAGGGCAAGAAGATGCAAGGCAGTTATTTAGTTTTGGATGACAGTTGGCTTTATTTAACACTGAAAATAGGATCTCTTGCTACTTTTTTCACAAATTTTTATCCATATTTGTCTTGTTCTTGTCAGTAATCCATGTATTTTGCACATTAATCTAAGGCTGTTTTCAGAAGCAAAAAACTGCTTGCCACCTGTAAATTCCCTGGAATACTACCTTGGTCTTGCAACAAATCGGCTCCCACAGACTGCCAGATCAACGGTTAAATGTCCAATATCTTAATTTTTGTCCTGGATTTCACTTACTCTTTGATGCTTTGATACTACTTCTAGTACTACTTCACTGATAATGGACATTATTGGACATAATATCCAAATGAATAGCATTGGAAATGGCATTTTCTGTTATTTTCTTTGATGAGAGATCAAAAAGGGTTTATAATTACAAGTCACTGTTAGGATGCCATGATGGGCATGGTTTCTGATTATATTACATATTAGATTGAGTTCAAATTAATTTGGTTTTCATTTTAGTTACATCTAATTCAGTAGCCTGATGATCTTTTGTATGTTTAAATACATACAAACATTACAAAATGGTAAACAGTCATTAAACTAGTTAAAAATTATTTTTAAAACACACTAAACACTATGTTATAGCCATCATTGATGTTATGCATCATTGCATAAATTCTGTAATTGCAAATTCTTTTGGTTTTCTTCTTTTCCAAAATCCTACTCTTACATGAGACATTGTACACAGTTTTACTCAAAGTAAATGCAGAATTTTGCTCAATTCTTTGATTTTTAGCTTGCTATTTTTCCCAAATCTCTTTAACCTTGTGAGGTCTAGATCACAATTGATCAGTCATGATCTATTACCCAACTGTTGTGTGCTGTTTGTATGTCATACTAATTTGTTCTTATTTAACTGTTCATCAAAGTCTTGGCTATCAGGGGCATTTTAAGTTTGTTTTCCTTTCCTCCAAAACATAGACAAAGGATGACTCACAGATTCTCATAGAAACACAGATGGGCGAGAGAAAAAAAACAGGGAAAAACAAAATATTAGCTCTTTGGTTGGTATTCTGTCTTTCTCCATAATATGAAATGCCTATAACAATGTAAGTGCTCACAAATTCAGCAGGTGATCAAATAATTATTTCCACTATAGATAGCTAGATAGATAGATAGCACTCGTGGTCACATTGTCAGTTACAAAGAAAACCAGACCCTGCTATGTCCTTCTATTTTACTTTAATTGGGACCATAATTTACAAAATGAATATCAAATGAGATGTGAATGAGACCATTTGATTACTGAAGTCACACATTAAGCCAGCCAGAAAGTAATTTCTAATTGTATAGAACTTGACTTGATTTTATCACAAAATACTTGTCCCTTGCTGACCATTAGAAACAATGCAGCTTGTAGGCACTTCACTACAGGGTCTTTAAACAGACATGTTGCATTTCATGGTATTATGATTACAAATACAAATTTTTGCAAATGTGGTAAAGTAAACCTATAGTCGTTTAAAATTGATGATAGTGAATTCTTAGGAAATTCCTGGTCTGAATTGACACATCCACACAAAGTACAATAATTAAGGCAAATACACAGGTTAAATGTGACCAAATGAAGATTTGTGTGAAGACATGTAGAAACTGTAGCTCAGTTCTTCTCCCTCCTCTCCTGCCTTGTGTCTTCCATCCACCTCCCCTCCCTTTGTTCTGGATCATGATGGCGCAAATGAAATTAACAGCGATCGCAGAGCTGCTTATTCATCAACTTCCAGATAATTTGAATGACAAAACCCTGTTACAGAGCGTATCAAGTATAAAAGCTGTCTGGCAGCCACAGGTTGTTGGACAGTTTCCCACAAATACAGAACATCAAACATGGGCAAGGTATGCAGAGAGCAGACCAGAAAACAAGCACTTTTCAAGTTTAAGGATAACTCTGCAGATGAACAATGGACAGAAATAAAAGAGAGGGATAGCTCTGACAGCTTTTCTAAATCATTTTCTAAAGTTTTTTTTTCTTTTTGACAGATCATCTTCTACGAGGACAGGAACTTCCAGGGGCGCTCCTATGAGTGCATGAGCGACTGCTCTGACATGTCCTCCTACCTGAGCCACTGCAAGTCCTGCAGGGTGGAGAGTGGCTGCTTCATGGTCTATGATCGCCCCAACTTCATGGGAAACCAATATTTTCTAAGGAGGGGCGAGTACTCAGATTACATGTCTTTTGGCATGAGTGACTCTATCCGATCCTGCCGATTAATTCCTCAGGTACTCAGAGATTACAACAAGAAAAACATAGTAACATTTGTGTGCTTTTAAATGTCTAAGTCATATAAAATCATAGTTTAGATGATTTTAGAAACTATGATATTATTGAGCTGAAGAAACTGCTTTTCACACACTAAGTCTGCAAATCCGACATCAGCAACATTTCACTGTAGCCACTGTAACAGTCGAACATTTCCTCTTCTTCTTTAACTAACAGCACCGAGGCTCTTACAGGATGAGGATCTATGAGAGGGAGAACTTCCAGGGCCAGAATCACGAGCTGATGGACGACTGTGACAACATCATCGACCGCTACAGCCTGTCTGACTGCCAGTCCTGCAATGTGATAGATGGCCACTGGCTGATGTATGAGCAGCCCCACTATAGAGGCAGGATGGTCTACCTGAGACCTGGAGAGTACAGGAACATGAGAGATATCGGATATAGTGGCATGAAGCTCAGCTCTGCTAGACGTATAATGGATTCCTGTTGATGCAAAGAGAAACAATGTGTTGAATAATAAAGTGAAAGATTAAACTAATGCCATCTGATATTGAGTAGGTGTGTGTGTGCGCGCGTGCGCGTGTGCGTGTGTGTGTTTGTCAACTACACAGTAATGTATAAACTCATGCTAAAAAGCACGCTAGTGAGCTATAATTGCATGCATAATAGAGGGATATTTTCAAATTACCAGAAGAGTCTGTATGAAAGCCAAATCATGATATTCATCATACATGCACCAATGTCTGCATCATTTTATTTATAATAATCACAACAACAGTTGCCTCAAGGTTCTTTATATTGTAGGCTCTTCATTAGAGAAGATCCTACATAACACATACAATACACACACATACAATAATAATACAATAGCACATGTGTAACTTAAGACAGTATTTTACCCGCTTTTAAAATATCATGTTGCAGAAATATGTATGAAATGCAGTTAAATATAAGTATATAGTCACAACAGAGTATATAAAAGATGAACAAATCTTCCAGGTCTGAAAAGTGGAGCCAGTGTGTTTGCGTGCCTTGAACCAGAATTCTTTCTAACAACCAACAGGAAGTGGCACCTCTTGTTGCAAAAAGAATTCTTAAAGTCTACAAGAAAATGACCATGTATTTCTCTTGATCTAAGGCCAAATTAAACAATTCATGATCTCATGTTTCTTTATATCTAGTTTCAAGTCATATTTTAGATGGCATGATTCCCCTTTTGTCAATATTAGAGTCAAAAGTAGAACAAAGCAGGATATCCATTTCCTTGATTGTCATGTCATGTTTCAAAGCACCAAGATAGCAATGGTGAAGACAATGGATTTTATATGGTACACAGGTTACAAGACACAGTTTAGACTGAATGATTTGTATTCACAATACATTTTGTTAGTAGTATCACACATAAAATTAAGCATGCTGTTATAATCACAATAGTTCTTTGTTATAGTATAGAAACTTAATTTGGTCAGAACAGAAACCTAGATCGACAGATCTACATGCAAACACATATACATACACTGGATTCCTCCCGTGGTCCAAGGACCTGCATAGAGTATCTAGAAGTAAATAGAAATGGAGCACACATCTCAATAGGGATTTTGGCCTACTCCTTTTTTACAGAAACTCTAAATCCTTTAGGGTTCTTGGCTGCTAGGAAGCTACAGTTCCCTCCACAGATTTTCTATAGGATTGAGGACTAGACAGCAGCTAGGCCACTTCATGATCTTAATGTGCTTCTTCTGTGGCCACTCCTTTGTTGCCCTGGAAGACCCATCCATGACCCATATTCATTGTTCTGACTGACTGAAGGGGGTTCTCCATTTTACACTATATGGTTCGTCAGTCCAACAATACGAGTTCTGTTCTGTCCGAGTACAGTTTTCCTGCACCCCTAACAGAAAACCAATCCCAAGGCATTCTTTAAATTATACTCATCATTTCTTTTTCTCCAGGTCAAGTTGATGCCAAAGGGTTTGATTTTGGTTTTCAAGTGACCGTAGCACTCTCTCCCAAGCCTGCAATGAACCATTAAGATGTTCACTGGTTTTCACAAACTTCTTCACTTGCCTGTACATGTGCCATGAGCAAGGGACCTTTCAGATGCTGCAATGCAAGATCTCCATCCACGGTGCTGTGTGTCACCAGTGCCTTCAGACCATTAATTAAGTAAGTAAAATTTTATTTATATAGCACCTTTCTTGACAGAGAATCACAAAGTGCTGCACATAGAATAACAAGTCATAAAACATAAACAGACAAAAATGAACCAAAAGCAATTCCAAAAAGGTGAGTTTTGAGTTGTTTTTTTAAAGTGACTACTCAATTAACAAGATAGATAGATTATTTCAAAGCTTCAGTTCATGAATATCTACCTATGTACAAAACTTTTCAGCAATACATTTCATAAGCAGTTAGAAACTTACCATAAAGATATTGCTTGAATTTGAATTCTGGTTGCTCTTCTGTACAGTATACTGCATGTGCTGCAGACAGTCCTAAAAAGACTTGAGCAATGGAGGCAGAGCCACTTTACAAGACAAACTAAACTTAATGACAGCACCATTTTTAGATTACAGAAACATCTTTTGTTGATCTTTCCTAAAAAAAAAAAAATGTAGCCCATGATCACCAGACAGTATTGGTAACTAGTAAATCTGTTTGCTGTGATGTAAAAACTACAATCTTTTCTTCACAAATGAGATTGCATAGAAATCTAAAGTTGAAGCATGTATACATTTGATTAGTTGCTCAGCTCTAGTCCAGCAAATCATAATACAGAAATAATAGTTTTATGCATTCACATAATGGACTGAACATGAGGATATAATAGAGTGCTTTTCAACACAGAGCAATCAATGACAGTACAAAGAGTCCCAGCTGATACATCTGCTCACTGTCAGCCACCTGTACCCCATATGAGAGCCACAGAGGTTGGCACTGCACCAGATGCATACAGTCTGGAATAATAACCATTTACAGAGCGATTTAACAAACATTATAGCCCTGTATGGTATGCTGCTGAGTAAGATATTCAAAACAATGGCTCCATAGATCATTTAGCCATCATGATGGCTATAAAAGTGACACAGAGCTTGGCTGCACAAAGTACGAGTGGAATCAGGGACAAAATTGACCACCAAAATGGGCAGAGTATGAGAGAAATTTACAAACTGTTGTTGTAATTGAGACCAATTAATACTTGATTAAATCATACATTAAACTGTTTTATTTTCAGATCATCTTCTATGAGGACAGGAATTTTCAGGGTCGCTCCTATGAGACCAGCAGTGACTGTGCTGAGCTCACCTCCTACCTGAGCCGCTGCAACTCCTGCAGGGTGGAGAGCGGCTGCTTCATGGTGTATGAACGTTCCAACTACATGGGCCACCAGATGCTGGTGAGAAGGGGAGAGTACCCTGACAACCAGCGGCTGATGGGAATGAGCATGAGTGACTGCATCCGTTCCTGTCGCATGATTCCCATGGTATGTAAGGCCTGAAAATATATAGAAATATACAGAAACTATCCTAAAAAAATGGTGGAATTGTTTGGGGTACCCAACATGTTTAAGAATAAAATAATCTATCAGGCATTGAGAATGTTATTTTGCTTGCATGTGCTGTGCACTAACTTGTAAGCTTGTTAGTCATTTTGTGCTTTCTTGCAATTTTTTTAAAACTTATTTCTATTTTCTGCAGTTATATGTGTTAAACAAAACAACTCTAATGTTGGTGATAAAGTAATTATCTGTCCTTTCACAGCACAGAGGGCCTTTCAGGATGAAGATCTATGAGAGGGATAACTTCGGGGGTCAGATGTATGAGCTGATGGACGACTGCGAAAACATCATGGACCGCTACCGCATGTCTGACTGCCAGTCTGCCAACGTGATGGATGGCCACTGGCTGATGTATGAGCAGCCTCATTATAGAGGCAGGATGATGTACCTGAGACCTGGAGAGTACAGGAGCTTCAGGGAGATGGGAATGGGTCCCATGGACATGAGGATTGGATCCATCAGACGTATCATGGAATCCTGTTAGGCAAGACAGACAAAATAAATAAACTGTTAATAAACAGTTCATATCCACAAAGAATTTCAGTTCATCATTTGGGTTGACTTCCCGGGCAAACTCACAAACCTGAGAGTAGTAACTGGCTGCTCTTACTGTTGATAGTTTATCCACTGTGTCACTTATTCTTCTTAATACTTCTATTTATGAAATGTGTTGTGTCATATGAAGCACATGCCACTGAAAAATAAATTACTTTAGATGTAAATAAAGCCAAAATTACAGTACAACAGTTGTCTTTTACTTATATTTATGCATGGTGCATATTGACTTTAACAGAGCTTGTTGCCTTTATAAAATCAAGATTTTAGCTGTGCAGAGTAAATGACTGGCTAGCATGCAGTTAGAGGGCTGCCTTTCAGTCAGTTTTGATTTCTTGTTCTGCTGTGGGAAAATACAAACAGAAATCATGTACATAAGAACATCTTTTGGTTTTATTGAAATACATTTTGTGTGGCAGAAATAAGAGCGATGCAAAAATCAGATGCATACAGGTAACATAAATGGAGCTAGGTTTAGCACTACCCAGTAATTTATACTGAGTCCTAGCCTACTGGTCTTGATATGTCATTATGTCTTTAGAGTTTCTACTTATTACAATTCTCATAATGTCGTGGGCCATCAATAATGAAAGTGAAGGGTAATGATAGCTCAACTGGCTTTGCATGTCCTAAAGCTGTAGATTTTACAGCTGTGGTGAGGACACTGCATACAAACTAAAAGTAAGCCTCTGGATCTTCTTTGTTCTGGATCCTGAAGGAAGATTTCAAGAAGAACCTTATGTTTGCTTTTAGAGCCACAAAAGAAAACTTTACTTTAATGTAAGCTAGCAAGGTCATAACAATGTTGGAATGCAACTGTTTGATGAGAATTTAAAAGGGCTACTTGGGCAGAGCTCAGTAATGGTCTTTTGTATCAGAGCTGGCTGAAAGTCTGAACAACTTAATCAGAGACATGCGTTCTGAACAATGGAAAAGGAATACAAATAAAAAAGGCATGCTCCTTTGGCATATCTTTAGATACTCCAGGGGTACATAACTATGTTAAAAAAGTATGAAAAAGTGATTTTTGTCCACTAACAGTTCCAATATGTCATCACAGGAGGTAGAATTTATGTTATTGGCAATGGTAACAACTGTGACAAAAATCATCAAGACAAACACTGCGCAAGATGTCCCAAATAAGATTCTATATAAGATCTACATTAGTTATCTACTTTACAGGTTGTATAGTATGAAATATGTTATTTTGGTGTTGACAGTTTGGATTGTTGAATTAAGCAAAGTCTTTATAAGGTGAAGGTTGCACATTTTGTTGCTCACTTTTGTTTTTACCAACATTGAACACCCCTTTCTATTTACATTGATCCTGTTTGTTACATGGTCAAGTGAGGGTGTAGCTTTCACTTTTCATATGACTGCATTACTTCACGTTACTGAATAGGAAGTTGATATTGGTGGCATCTCCTATATCACATCTTCTTCTTCTCGTTTGGCTCTCGACGGAGGTGGTCGCACTTCTCTCCGTCTCCTCTGCCTTATCTTTCATGCTTAGCTTCTCATGTCCTCTGTCTAGTTTCTCTGTGTATTTGTACTTCTCACCCTGACTGTCAACTCTGTTCTTTAAAACCTAAAATAGTAATTATGGATTTGATCAACTCTGAATCACTGAATGCGATTGACACCCTCTTCTCGACAAGAAGCCTTGGCTCAGGAGAGCCGCTTTGCCCTCATGGGACCTTCCCTGCCGGTTACACGATGGATGGGTGGAAGAATTGGAGGATACTGTGCCTGGCGGGACTGTCCATTGAGGACATTTACCTTTTCGGCACCATGATAACAGGGCTTTTGCTTATTGGAGCCGGCTTGCCCCTGGCTTATTGCAAATTGAAGAAAGCGGTCAGTGCTGTTCAAATCCCCACTAGCGTGGCCGCTGGAATGGATTCGGTGGGGAGAGCGGTGAGCACTCAGTCTGCGGTCATGGAACGCAAAACGGATATCATCAGGGAGAAGCTGACCACTCTTGTGGAAGCTCAGAGTGCGCTCTTGTTTCTTTTTCTCTCATTTTTTCTTTTCTCTTTTTTTCTTTTTCTTTCTTCTTTCTCTGTTCTTCTTTTTCTTTTCTTTTCTTTTTCTTTTTTTCTCTTTTCTTTTCTCTCTCTTTCTCTCTTTTTTTTTCTTTTCTCTTTTTTTCTTTTTTTTCTCTCTTTTCCTTCTCTTTTTTTTCTATTCTTTTCTTTTTCTTTTTCTTTTTCTTTTCTTTTTTTCCTCTTTTTTTTCTTCTTTTCTCTTTTTCTCTTTTTTCTTTCTTTTTTCTTTCTTTCTTTTTCTTTCTTTTCTCTTCTCTTCTCCTTTCTTTTTCTCTTTTCTTTTTCTCTTCTCTCTTTCTTTTTTTTTTTTTTTCTCTTCTTTTTTCTTTTTCTTTCCTTTTTTTTCTTTTTTTCTTTCTTTTTTCTTTTTTCTCTTTCTTCTTCTTCCTTTTTCTTTTTTCTTTTTTCTTTTTTCTTTTTTT
>VOQK01002325.1:7068-17122 GCA_015052645.1 Benitochromis conjunctus
CCCCTCAGTTCGGAGGTTACACAGTAGAGTGCCTCTCAATGTCCTTTTCACCCCATCTTTTCAAAAATCCTTAATCTTCTCCCATGACAGTATGTGGTGACCCTTTGGGCTCCTCGCTATCATTTGGAAATCAGTCTTTGTGCTCTACTTTCTTTTTCTGTCCTATTTTCTCCAATTCTGGGACTTTGGAGATAGACAGATTGTCCTATACTTTTTTTGGGCACATAAGCACACGTCCACATCGACATACACATACTCTGACATGGCATATCCATATATGCCATGTCTCTGAGTACAGTCTCAAGACTGTGGAGGAGATACAAGGACACTGGACATTACCTGGGCAAGGACATCAACCTATCAGCAGGACTAGTAGCTGCTCCTTTGTGTATCACACGTACTGTCATTTTTAATACAAACTGGCGTCACAAGGGGAGTATCTCCTCCTGGTAGCTCCTCCACAGAAGGACCACTGCCCTGCTAAATGACCTCCAGCAGGCTACTCACGTGTGTGTTTGTGAACAAACTGTCAGAGACAGAGTTCCTGGAAACCACAGGTCAGACCTGTGCTCACAGGAATGAATAAATGTGAAACAATGGCGTTTTATAAAAGTCTTCTGGTTGTCTTAAAACCTTGTGTCAGAATTTGTTAAAGTTAGATTTTACTGATGTTGGTGCATTTTGATGATTTTACTTTTAGATTAGCCCAAATTACTTGCTTGTAATGTATTTGCTTGGTTTCTATTGTTGGAAACGAGGCTCATTAGAGTGAAGTTTGTGGGCGGGAAGCCAAAAAGGATGCTAAAAGAGGCTAAACTGCATCTTGAATTTTTCTGTCTCTCTCTTTGCTCATCCTTCTGTCCAACATTGTAGCATCTGGTGGTTGGGCTGCTTCTAGCTTTATTTTTGTGTGAATTAAACATATTGAGATCCCTTCAAGACATGCACATCAGACATCAGTAGCTTAGGTGAAGATAACTATTATATTTAGTTTGCAGTGTTTTCAGACCTCATGTCACAATAAATGTTCAGTGCTGTGGTTTAAATGTTAAATATTTTTCAAAGACTGTGTTTGATTACAGAATATTAGTTTTCAGTCTTTTCCTTTAAGCAGTGAAGTTAGTTTTGTGTTTCATTAAATAGATTAGCAATTCTTCATGGTCCATGTCCTTCATGAACCTTTATGTAACCACACACACACACACACACGCATGCACGCACGCACACACACACACACACACACACATACACGCACACTAAACACCAATGAACACATACTAGAGGCCATGTAGAAGATGCACACACCGACAGTTTTGTGTTGGAAGATCGTGTACACGCACGCACTGTATTTATGTCTGTGGTTAACTTGGCACAATTACTGGCAAACAGTAGACTTGGATAGAGGAGGTGCACATAAACAGGCTTCACTGTCATTTGCCAGTGAACAACAAAGTGGTGCGTGGACACGTGAGGTGCATGTATTAAGATAACTGGTGACGCTTTTTGAATGTTGTACCTTTTTTGCAAAACCTTTCATTAGAAAATGAAAAAAAGAGAAATGTTTTTGTTTTTACCAACTTAAAACAAGTTGATAAAAACTCTTCAAATTCAACATTAGAAGTGAGATAGAAGCACTGCAGCTTTATCTTCGTTCTTTACTGCATGTGTCAGAATGTCTTTCTGATTTTTCCGCGCTCAAAAACAAAAGCTGAACACACCACCTCGTGTGCACAATCACAGTCTGCTTCTGTGTACACTAAATTCATTCAGCCCTCAGACTTTTGTCCAGGCCAAAAAGAAAGTGCGTCCATATTCCACAGTCAGTGGTGAAATGAGCAAAATTCTGTAGCAGACAAACATTTTGGTGAACATAAAGTTACAGGACATGTAGGTGAACATGACACTCTAAACAGAGCATATATCATTTCATTAACAAGGAGATGATGAAATGAACAAAATACATACAAATTTAAAAGAATTTGGATTCATAATAAAAAACATTTTTAATACGTTAATAATCGCTGTATGTGTGATATTTGTGCAATGTTTTGTTCAGGTTGGCCAAATTATTAAGGAGCAGATGGGGTAAGATTCTGCATTTGGGTTTTACCCGGCCTTCATCATCTCACTGAGACTATGCAACTGTACTTCCCTGTCGGCAAGTTTCTTATCTGATTCATTAAGTATCTGCATCAATACAAAGCATCGCAGCAATTCTTGCCTGTGTACATGAAAAAACAAAGCACCACATTTATGAGAGTCTATTAACCATCACAACCATTGTGACACAGTTACACATCAACACACCAAACCTGCGTGTGGTCTTACTAAGATGCTGTCAGCCTGAGGCTGTCTGAATCAAAGGTGTGACAATTTCAAAAGCCATGGGCTTTTGCCTCTGCACTATCACACTGTCTGCAATCATGCATCTTTTGCAATGTACCCTTGTTGTACTTCTTATGTATCTGTCAACATTTCTAAAGTTTGTGCATGAAGCATGCTTTGCTGTGTGCAGCATCTTCCTGTTTCAACACAGGCTTGTTACAGATTAACAGCTTCAGTGAGCGTGAAAAGTAGGAGAAACAAAGATCTTGGCAATTTCCCCAGCTGTGTTTTCTACGGGAATGATTAGCTTAGTTATTTTAGACATAGTGCAGGATTGCTAGAAAGTGACATAAAGCCGGTCTATCTCTCTATGGGCTTAAAGTGCAACAACTTCAAATGAAGAAATTACATTAGCTATACGTCACTTACAATATTTCTTGTTTGTCTAAAATTCTTGCTAGAGTGAGCGCTCGTCACTTGGCTGCGTTTGCAAAAAAAACGTTTTCCTCACAATAGAAACAGTTCTGTGATCGTCTGCCGCTGTCTTCTTCCTTGAATGCTGAGTCTTTTTAATATTGCCCAGTTAAGCAGCATGTTTCTGTTTTGTCACAATGTACTAAATCATTGTAGGATTAATTTATTTTGTTTTTATAATCCAGAGATGTTTTTCACTTGCGCTAAGGTCTCCTTTAACCATGAAGTGGTTCCAATCCACTTACCACAGGTTTATTAGGCTAAAGATAAATCTAATTTTCTATTTTTCTCTACACATGAAATCCCTACAGACGTCTTGTGTAATTGTTTCGATTTTTTTCTTGAAAAGTTTCTGAATTATCTGTTTGTATAAGTCTTGTGATATAAGTGATGTCTTGTGATTTCTGAGTTTGTAGCAGGTCATTACATTCTACTACTATTGTTGCAATTTTAAAATGACCTCTATAAAGAGGAAAAATAAGATTTATTGAGAGAAAGACATAAGTATTTAGATAGCAAACAGAAACCTCATACAACATGGTAGGAAGTGACATCAATCATGCAATCCTGGTGCTAAGCTAACAATCGCTCTAAAAGCTACTTTTAACAGCTCACTTGTTGCAAGGTAGCTCTGGCTGTTTTATTTCACATCAGAAACCCTTCCTGATGCAGCTCCAGGGAGTTTGTTTCTCCAGCTAGAATCAAACCAGCAACCTTGCGTTTGCCTAGCCACTACAATACAGGGCAACAGTCCCAAAATATCCTAATTTCATTCAAAGCAACTTTGCCACAGAAACAGCTAAACATAAATCTATTCCCATTTCCAAGATGACACAGTTTGACAGATATAAAATGATGTTTTGCACCATAAAGGCGACTCCCAAAGAACACAGTACGTCTCAGCATGGTGTGCAGTGTGTCCTTAAAAATTTCAAGAAAATAGCAGAAAATGAGCAGAATCGTAAAGTCGTGTCCTTAAGAAATAGGAAAAAATTCAGGACCGACACAGAACCTGAGAGATACATGGGCCGTACGAGAATGCGCCCTCCGTGGCAGCAACAGACGTGTGTAGATCAATAATGGATAATATGGAGTGCAGGAGAGAGTACGACCATGCAGCGTTTACAGCTTGGAACTACTCGCATTACTTTGAGTCTGATTCTGTAAAAAGTGACAGAAACATTAGCGTCCGCTGTACACTCTGCGTGGGAAGGAAACGTCTTTCTACAGCGAATAATTAAACTTCAAATCTGAGCGAGCACCGAGCACGCTGCCACGGGATTGTGACATTCACAGAGAGACCACCGAATCCCCCCACTGACATGACCGCTGTGGCACCGGTAAACACAAAAAATTATTTTATTTTATATGCTGGAATATTCAGAAAATAGGTTTGAATGTTAAACAAATTTCTTCCAGTCAAAGACTGTTGCATATAATTTAATTTTTGCTTGATGCATAAAGTTAACAGATTAAAACTAATAAAACAGTTTTTATAAAGAGACTTTTTCATTTGATTCAGTTTTATATGATGAATTATGCAGAAAAAATTGCATTGGGGTGAAAGGTCTATTGCTTTATTACGTATTCAGGTTGTGTCTCATGTTTTTAAAAAGTAACTAAGCAATGAAGTAACTAATTACTTTTGAAAATAAGTAATCAATAATTAGTAGCTAATTACATTTTTCAAGTAACTTGACCAACACCAACTTAACCCTTCACACAGATTAATCTGTGTAACTCTTAGGATGTTAAAGTTCACACTCGTAGATATAACTTCATCAAGCTTTGACCTGTCAAAATTTTGGCTTGCCTGTCAGTGACCATTAATAGAAACAGAATCATTAGCATACTGCATGATGATGTACTTCAGAAATGGTTTACATGAGAGCGAGCCGCTCTCAATGCAAAGGACAAGTTGCTTCTTCAGGTAAAAGAGTTTCAAGATTTGCTTGAACTGATGTAGCATCTGAAATGATGCCCCTTTATCCAGCCTGTTTAGAGTGGATTTAGTGGCATCATTTCTGTTAAGAGGGACTGCAGTATAATACAGGGTCTTAAGGCTAATCTAACAATTTACTGCTCAGGCCCTCAGTTATGGTCATGAGCTGTGTAACAAAGAGGATGAGACAGCAATTAAACAGCCTGAAAGATAGGCTGAAGGGTTCAAAGGGTGTCCAACATATACTCTTTCTGAAACAATATAAATACAACATTGTTTTTATTCCTTCTGTAAAAATCCTTAAATCTAAGAAATCTGAGAATTGACCTGCTATAGACCAGCAAACCTTCTCTGGTATGTTGTCTTTTTTTCTATGGTGTCCATTTTTAACCTTTTAAAGTTTCTTTTTTCTGATGTTTGCTGTCAGGCCTGCTAGCTACTTTTGCATACAGGGATACTGTATGTACTGCATATCAAATCACAGTTGGAGAGAAGGGGCCATTTCTTTCTTATCTCCATGATGACTAAACAATTCTCGAGCTGGAAGACGTCTACCATGTACTTCATCACAAGCCTTAATGGTGGTTTGTTTCATTTCTTCTCATTTGTTACACCCTTTCTTACTTCGCAGCCTAGAGGTCATGAGAACTAAAGACTAAACAAGCAGATAATCATTTATTAATCTACTCAGAACAAAGTCAGATATTTAAACCAAACTTGACCAACATCCATTCAGTAACTGTGACATCAGCCTACCTGACTTGGCATACTGTGATTATAAAAGCTTTAAAAGGACACTTAGAAAGAACTACTTCACAAAGTGGCCAAATGACTATGAGAACTTCCTTTGTACATCTTTACAAAGAGGAACCAATCGAAATAAAGCCAGCTGTATTGTGTTTGTTGGATTTTTACCTTGTCTGCAAACCGATGAGTTTAGTGCCTTTTATAATATATTTTGATCATAAACTTTACGACAAAATAATCGAGCACCCAAAGCAATGTCCTGTTTATCCATTTTGTTTGTGTCTAAAGCAGTTTTTTTTTAAACACATGAACTTATTTTATGGTTCCGTTTCCGTTATCCTAGAATACTTATTTAAGATAAGTGGCCTGGTTCACAGACAACAGAACAGCTAGCCAATATTCATTTTAAATTAATGTGAATCACATGGAGTTTTGTGGTTGTACAGGGCAACAAGGCCCCAAAACCCTGCATTCCAGTTTTACCCAGTTCTCCGACTATATTCAGGGCACAGTACCATCTGAATGTCACATGAAAAATGTATTTTCGTTGAGCAATTATCCATTTGAGTGTGAAGTACAGTGCTCAAAGGCACGCTGAGAATTTCTTGTAAACATGCTACGTAGAAGCGATTCTTGTTTGAGGGGTGAAAGTTGGGCTAAGAAAAACTGCAAGTTAACAAAAAGATCCTCATGATAACCTCACCCTAAAACAGACTGGTAATGAGCAATAGCCATTTCCTTTCCTAAACACAGTGACACAGACGCTCTGGTGACATGTAGATGAATGTGAGGGTTCCTCAGAAACTTCCCAGAGGGCTTAGCTATTTCTTCTTGTCCTAACATGTATCTTTAATAATTTAGAGCATGTACACAGTGCAGTAACTCGGTGGTAACTAGCTCACAGTGAGTCAGAGTCAATATTTTGGCGATTATGCCTGCCAGCTAAATGATTGCATCCCTGGGTTCTCACCTTCTTAGCAACTTGGGCAAAACGTTTAATTCACAAGAAAACCTTCAGTTTGGTCAAACTGAAATATATGAGCAGTACTGCTTTGATAAAATGAAGGAAAACTGTGTGGAAATTGAGACTCCTGTGACAGTCACATGTGCAGTCATAACCAAATAGGTGGCCTATTTGAGTTTTCCATTCACTCATTAACTCGCTCATCATCCCGGGCACTACATCAGTCCTATATCATGTACCAACACGTATTAACTTCCTGTCCTCTGAAAACCAGACGGGCATGAATGTTTGCAGTAATCTATATGAGGACGTGAACATAAGTGACTAGTTCATGAAAGTATGGTGGCCCTGAGGATTCAAATGGACTGAAACCTAAGAAAATACCAATTAAGACCAAACAGTGCAAAAGTGCACAAACCACAACCTTGGGTTGTGAGGGAGAAAACGATGCAAATAACAGTCATGTAATACTGTTTACTGTTAGCTTGCCACTTTTGCAGCTTGTCCGGTGTGTTACTGTTTCCCCCCAAATACTTCCATTGTGTTTTGTGAAGTTTTCTTTGTGAGATTTTTTTGGCATTTTCAATTGCTATTCATCTTCGATTTTGTTGTGTGTTTTTTTGCAGCATTTTTCTACTTGCTGGTCTTTTCTTAAGTTGCAGTTTTGTCAGGGCCATCGTATAAAAGGGACGTTTTTCCCATTTGTTAGCGATATACCATCATTGCTTCCACAGTTGCCTACATGGTATCAGATCGATGTCCGTTCTGTTCAAAAAAGGAGCGCCTTGCCTGTGAATAGAGCTTTGGCCTCTCAGATGTTCTTTTATAACTTGTGAAAAGTCTAATTGTTCTGAACACAAGAGGCCAGAACAACTGAACACAACAGTGTCAAATAGAACTGCACTGGGTTGCACCATAACTACCACTAATAGTTTAAAAAAATGTATAATGAGTGACATAGACATCATAGTATCACTGGGTAATGTAGGAGCTTTCATTCTGACGCTTTTGGAGCATGCCGCCTAGAAAAGCCATAAAGTCAGGGGGTTCTAAGATAGCGTGAGTGAGAAGTTCAGTAGGGAAGGGAGGGAGACATTCTTGCCAATTTGCTCACCTTTCAAAGGTTTCAAACGCTGTTAGACAATCCAACAAGCAGTTTATTGAAAGCACACTGACTCCTTGACTCTACGAGTCCTTTGAGGTAGTGTAATAAGAGCAGTGAGCATGCAGCAGCAGCTGTCTACACAGTTTGAGTCCTGGTTCTGTTTTTGGTGGCTTGTGCTGGACTTAGGTCACATTACATGTGGACTATAGTGGGTATTTTTAAAGGGTCTAACCTTGCCTGAATAGATTGGTGGATTAATTAAATGTGAGTTAATCAGAATCAGTGGTTACTCAGATCACTGAGAGTAAAATATGGAAAGGTGAGTTAGCTAATACATGACAGAACCTGAGCCACTGCAAGCACCTGAATTTCACCAAAAACAGGAAAAAGGACCTCAGAATTCATATGTGGAGTAAAAGACACGGAAACAGACAGAACAGCTACTCATTATCAGAGTTTGTCAGCAGAGTCACAGATGGACTTGCATCTGCACAATCTGTGGCTGCGCACCAAATAGATATTATTGGATTTCATTTTCGAGGAGTATTAACATTAAATTTGTCAGCCTGGTTTTATTTACTGACTTAAGCTTCTGCGACCACAGCCACTGTGTAACAATACATATAACCCTTACCATAGACCCAAGTTCTCAACTAATGGTACAAGCTTGTAGCTGTGAGGACAGGCAAAGTTTTCTCATAACGGTCTTCTATATTCATTTGTTCCTACACTATGCAAAAAGATATAGGGGAGCACAGAGCAGACACACAGTCTCCATATCCTCCTGCAGCCAAAAACATGGTCACTCACTGACAGCACCTCATTAATGCAGCCTCATCTACTAGAGTCAGGGCTTTTATGGTAGTCATTATGAGAGCAGGAGTCAAATTAATTTCTCACACTCAGATTTTGGTCTAATGAAAAGTGGAAGGAAAACTCAAAAGGTTGAGTGAATGTCATTTTAAGGAAGTGATGTCAAATACCAAATTGCTGTGGTTTTGACTTGTATAAACAGTTCCATTTTAAAAATAGGAGGCTGGCAAATATTACTGTATAGAGTATCTAGATGTGTTATTAAATGGTGTTGTCTTTGATAAAACAAGTCTTTGCAAGCACTGGATCTGCAAGCCACTATACAACCCACATCAGCCCTAGCTCCTCCTTTTCCTGCTGCTGTACACAGAGCCATACCACTAACATAAATTACTACAGATGGAAATAATAATCTTCTTGTAATGATAGTGGTTTTAGCTGTTTCAGTTTGCTACAGCATTAAGAAGTGGGAGACTGATGGGAAAAGGCTGAACAGCTTCTTGGAAATATACATGTTCTATTTCCAAGCCATAGCTCAAGGCTGTGCAAAAGCTAATAGTTTCTTTGAACAAACACTCCACTTAAGTCATTAATGACCATTTCAGATACGTTCCAGGGACACGGGAATATTGTGATGTAGCTCGAATGAAAAGTGTTTGCGGTTAAAAACAAATATGATCATCTGTGTCCCCACATGACTGTCATCTGTGTGTGAGTTTGCAGCAGCATTGCAGCGATACTTTTGAATCAGCCTGCAAACAACTGCAATATAGTAATAACAAAGAAATGTGTGTGTCAGTCCGCGTGCTTGTCTTTTCTGAGCCAGTGATTAGAAGGTGACATTGATGTCTAACACGGTGCCTCTTCCTCCCCATCTTCCTCCATCAACTGGGCAAAATGCTGCTGATGAGAAATGTCACCTGTTTTTGTTTGGGTCCACCTGTCAGCTCATTACCCTCTATTCTTTCTTTCCCCTCTTCTCCTCTCTCTCTAAGACATTGCAACAGTCAGCTGATGGCTTAGTAAACATGCATCATGTGCATCTGTCCTTTCAGCAGCACTTTGCATATATACAGAAATATCTAGACATGTCCTTCAAAGTTTTGCTTAATCTGAAAGATATTAATCACATTCACACAAACACATTGTAGCTGATGAGCATGCAGCAAGTTAGTTTAATTGCTCTTTCTTCAGCCACTCACTACACACAACTTTGGTACTTATGGTCAATGATTTCCTTCCCTAAAATTGATTTGTAGACATGGGTTGACATTGTCATTTTTCATCAGTTTTCTTACCAAGTGATAGTCTAATAAACAGCCTCAACCAGGCTTTTTTAACAAAAAAAACCCCAAACTGAAGCATTTTAAAGATTATGGTTTAAATATTTAAAATGCCATAGTTTCAGAGGGTCATATCTGAGCATGTCTCCAGTTAACAGATGTTGGAAACCCCACATTTTTATTACTGCCTAGAAAGAGTGCAACGTACCTGAACCGTTGCATCATTTTTTTGTTACCGTTATATGACACTTAGCTAATCTCCTGTCTCTTTTTAACAAATGCAAAAACTATATTCCAAAATATTACTTTTTAAAAAATGTTAAATTTTAAAGTCTTTCTTTAAAATGTGTTTTTTTTTTTTTGTTTCTTGTTGGGGTTTTTTTTTTTAAGTTTTTTGGTTC
>VOQK01002326.1:0-13467 GCA_015052645.1 Benitochromis conjunctus
TTTTTTTTTTTTTTAGAGAAAACAGGTTAATACTTAAAAGCAAAGTTAGTTTTCCATGAGGTTGGCGTTGGACATAACATAAACATACTGACAAATGACTCATATCTTTTACATCAGGGAAGCACATGGCTGTAGTCACCAGCTGTGATGATGGACACAGAAAGCATAGCTTGTTAGACAAGCTGTGTTTTTCCACATGATGGGGAAAAGATAAAGTTATGAAATAGTCCTTCACCAGATTTGGTAATGACAGGTACAAAAATTAGAAGTCTTTGGTGGGCAATCAAAAGAGAGGGGAAACCTTGCACTGATAAAAATGCTATTTGTACTTGTGTGTGTGTGTGCGTGTGTGCATCCGTCTGTGCTTGCGCGTATGTCAATTTCCCATGTCTGTAAGTGAACTGATAAAACATACAAAGTGCCTGGGTTTAATTACCTGATTTACAGAAAAGTTAATAACGGCCCGATAAAGCAGGTTCACTGGAGGTGCAAGCGTACACTGTCGGCTTTGATTCGACACTACAAAGTCATTTTAAATCTCTGAGGAGAAAGGGCAGTGGGATTTTTCTTTTTTAGTGACGGTTCAACACTATTCATGTGTTTTGTGTTTTGGAAATCAAGGAATTGGTGAATATCTTTCAGTCTTGGATTACCTTGAAATGTGGAAATTATAAAGAGAATAATGAACAGAATTCCAACAATGTGGGACAAAAAGAGGAAAACAGTTTAAAAACAAAAGAGAAAGGAGGCAGCATAGGGTTCAGCGATAAAGTATGGTTAGTGTACAGTACAGTCGTCTTTGATGTTCAAGGAACCACATTGCTCTCTCTGCCGCAATTAAGTCTACAGTGGATCTTAGTCATATAGGCTAAGATTAATGTAACTATATTGTTGCTTACCGGGTAAAAAACGATGTAACTGCACTGTGGAATGTAACCGAGATCAGTGCAAATTTCACTTTTGTCGTCTTTTACTGGCATCGTATTTTTTCAACTTTTTTCTTACTGTGAAAAACACTCTTATCAGAAAAAAATACATTTGGATGTTTAGGGGATAGACCTAGAACTTAACCAAATGTGGCATATGCCAGTAAAAGTAAAACCCACACACTTGAATACACGCACACACACACACATCTAGATAAACAGTAGGTCCACAGCAGGAAATGATCTGTGACTGTGTAAGGCGTTACAATGAGGTCAGTTCTGATGAATGACTGCTCCCAGGAGCCTAATCAACCCCTAATATATCATACTCGTATATACATATGCACACATACAGACCAGCCTCTAGCTACTAGCTAATTGCATTACTAGCAGGCCAAAACTAACAGTAAGAAAGAGCTTATAACACTATTTTGTTTGACAATGTGGTGTAAAGTACATCAGATTCTTACTTGTGCTCATGAGGAACAGGAGAAGCCCAGGCCTGGCACAGGATCCCACTCACAGTCACTGACCTCCGCCCCCTGTAACTCTGACCTGTTCCTACAATGCATTCTCTAACATAGTCTGAAATAAGACAGAAACAGAGAATGAGCTGGTAAATGTGATAAGTGCTTTACATACAGAGCCAGAACAGATAATAGAAAAAACAGACAGAAGGAGATTTTCATCTGAAACACTGAGCTTAACGGACATGCGACAATGCCAAAAGTCAAATCTGTTTTCCTAATCATCTTTAAAATCTGGATTCAGTAAAAAATATGTTACACAGCCAGCATGTTCGCGGTTCACAGTTGTGGTCAGTGTGATTGAAAACGGGTGGGAATTTCCATTATTTACATAAACACCGCTTAATGACAGAAAATGAACCATGATGTGGCCCAACCCAATAAACACGACAATAGTCCTTGCCCTTCCTAGTCTTCCCCCTAGAGGGTTCCCATCATCGCTGAGCTGAAATCACTCTAGCATAAATTGTTATGAAATGGATATTTTTTTCCTAAAAAATGTAAATCAACAAAACCTCTACAGAAGCAGTGGTGTCTATTGGAAGCAAGGCTACCTCAAGGATGTTTTTTTTTTTTTTCTGAGGGTCAGAGACACTTGTTGTGTATGTATAAGCCGGGTGAGCAAAAACATAGAAATGTAGAGCACCTTTCTTTTCATAGAGCTGGTAGTTCATGTTCTGCTGGCTCTGAACTCCTGGTGAGTTCCTGTCGAAGGACAGCCACTGGCATTTCCTGTTTTTATGATCATACACAAATGCTCTAGAGAATAACGAGGATTGGAAAGGAGGAAGAGAAAACAGGAGGGAGAGTGAGAATAATACTGGTCAGTTTTATGACATCTTGAAGTAAAAAGAAACCAGTAACACCGGGATTCTGTGAGTACACAAAGGAGAGGCCTGCTAAACTAAACATCAAAAGTCATGCATCGTGCAAACATTATTTAAGTAAGACGAACTCAAAGCCATTCCCATGTTATCAAAATAATATCCTGAAACTGAAAGGGTAAAGGCATTAGCATGGACAAACCTGCAGGTAAAGGGAAGCCTTTTGTTGCGACTGCAGGCTTTAGCACACCTCGATAAGTTCAGCTTCCTGCTTTTGGTCAGGTGGGAGGAATCAGAATGGACCATCAGTTGAATGCTGTCAGTTTTCTGGTAGTCCTGGAGAGCATTTCTTCTGCCTTCTGATACACAATTAAATATTACGGTCATAATCACTTAGTAGCATTATTTTGACATTTTACATTATTAATAAGACTCATCTGTAGGTTGAGAGAGCATCATTAGGAAGGATGCTGTTGTGGTTGAACATAGACAGATAGCTTTATGAGTCTAAAGACTTGTGTGGCTCTACATTACTGACGAAAGTGAGTCTACCCATTCTGAATTGTATACATTAACACAAGGGATACTCACTACTACTTCTAGTAATAATAATAATAAAATTAATTCAGACAAACAAAGCATTCTTTGCTGTCTGCTGATGAGACTGTCTAAAAAAAAAAAAAAAAGTCTTGAGTTACACCTCATTTCTTTTTATTTTACAAAGAGCCAGACTTTCCTTTAATTTTAAGTGGTTTTAATTCTTTAGCGGATCTATCTATTGCTCACCAAAGTCTCATCTGAAATGGCCTCAGTGGGAGGGTGGCTGTTAAAAGCCATATTTAAGGAAGGGAAACAAGGAGAAAAGGCATAGGTAATGTACAAGAACTGGACTGAAAATCAGTGACAAAAGAAATCAGATCCAAATAAGTATGGAGGAGGTCAGGAGAGAGGTACATTAGTGAGTGTCTATAGCTATCTGTAAAACAGAGTTGAGGCTCTGTCATGGTTTGGAGCTGCATGAATGCAGAAAAGTACCACCAGATTTTGGAAAACCTTTTGGAAAGCATCTGAGTTGCAGTAGTTTCATTTTTAGCATGACAATGATCATAACTACACTCCCAATGCAGTAAAAGCATACCTGTGTAGAAAAACGCCATGAAACGCTATCAGTCTTGGAATGGCATCTCCAGAGCCCTGACCTCAAAATCTTTGTAGCAGCATCCATAGAAGAGCTTTGAATGACCTACAAGAAGCCTGGAGAACTATTCCTGAAGAGCACTGGCTGAATTACACGACAGCTTGGCTAAAAGAGTTCAGGCTGTGTTGATGAATAAAGGTGCTCATACCAAATATTGACTTTCAAGTTTCTAAGAATTGTGCAAACACTAGTCTTGCTTTACAAACCATATATCCATTTATGTTTGCACGCTTTTCAATAAATCACTGCACCTAGTTCCCATTTTTTCGCTAAAATATAAAGAAAGAAAGAAAGAAAGAAAGAAAGAAAGAAAGAAAGAAAGAAAGAAAGAAAGGAGCAGTGACTCAAGCCTTTTGCACAATACTTTATGTGTGAAGAAGTCTGTTATAACTGTGCATCCTATTAGGTCTACAGCGTCCAATGGGATGCACAGTCATTTGTCACTGGCCCCAAATGAAATCGAGGCTGACACACACACAAACACACAGAGAACATACAAACAAAAACCGTTGAATCACTTGAAGGGAAGACGTCACACATCAGAGTTGGTTTCAGATTCAGTGTCTGGATGGTTTACGATGTGGTAAGCAAGCTGGGGATCACAGAGTACCAGAGGCTTAGTGTTTGTCCGCTCGTAAGCTTGAGTTGACCGGCTGAATGCCAAGGAGCAATGAACCGCGAAAGTTGCACTCAGTTACAGGGTGACTGCACGATTGACTGGATTTTAACAGGTCACTTTAGGTGACAGTGGGTTAGCATATAAGCAGATTTTTTTTCTTTTCAATTAATTTATTTATCCGGTATTCTAATCAGCTAAATTTCAAAGCGATACTATATAGTACAATGAGCTCTGGTAGTGGGAATGAAACGGCTCTGTAATGGCTCTTACTGCCAGGGATGTGTTTTGACTCTAAGTAACGCTAACACATAAATCGCGCACGCTCAGATGACATTAACAACACACCTATACAGAGTGAAACACAAGAGGAATGTGCTATTATCCGAACATCGCATGCGACAGTAATAAAATCAGTTGATCAAGGCACTCCTAACTCGTGCTTGACAGTTTGTTGTGCAGGGAGCGCAAACCAGTGCGCTCACACGCTGGCTCTGGTGTCACGCGTTGGGCAGCAACGCGAGCAGTTGTGAGTAGTTTTCGGCAAACTTACCAGAGCAAGAAACGACGAAAACGAATCCGAAAACGAGCTTGTAAATCCACATGGTCTCGTCACGCAACGACGGTTTTTGAAAACAAGTCGGAAAAGCTGCTTGCGTTGCTGTCGGACTGCAACCAGGAGATGTTGCTCCCACCACTGCACAGATGATGCGTCTCCTCTCTAAGTACTTCCCCGTCTCCCCCCTCCCTCTCCTCCCCTCCTCTCTCTCTCGCTCTGTGAGTCTGCTTATCCCCCCCACCCCTCTCTCTCTCTCTTTCTTTTTTTTTCTCTCATTTTCTTTATTTCAACCACCAATTTTCTGTTAGGTACGCACACACATACACATTGCCGCCCCTTCAGTAACAACGTTGAATAACTGATCTTTATATCAGCAACCTGCATCTGCGTCTTCAGACCCTGCGGTTTAGGAAATATTACATCCTCCTTTTCTTTTTTGTCTTTTTCTTCCTTACCACCCTCCATTGAGTGTTATTTTCTTATAATTAAAAAAATGTTTAATGTGTAGGAAGAAGCAAACATCATTCTGCTATTGTGGCAAATTTTTGGGGAAACCTTATCTGCTGTAATCCATAACTTTCATAGACTACAGAGTACTTCAAATTCTAATTGAAAAGCAGTGCTACCACATTACACATTTGGGTAGACTGCAGTGTGCTTTACAAGTCTGTGAAAAAGAACATTATTATAAATGTGAAAGTGATTCTTTACCTATCTCACTCTCTCTCACCTTTTACTATACTCAGTTGGATCTTTTTCACTCTGCTTTTTTACAACCTCACCCAGGAACACTGTGTCCAAAACAAAACCGATATCAGCAGGCAATTGTCAACAAAGATAAACCTAATGGGGATGCAAAGGACAGGGAGGTTGTTTATGCTACTTTACGTCTTTCTCCCCTCCTTCTAAGCAGTGAAATTACTGGTGGGGGTGCATGAACACATTGCATCCATCTCCTGAGTGACATGTCTATTTCCAGTGATGACAGCACAAGACAGCAGGCATGACACTTAGCTAGCTGCCCTTTGCTTTTTCTCTAAATACCTTCGATGCAGCAGTCACAGAGCAGTCCTTGGATAACAGCCTGATGAGAAGCGCAGTAAAGAGGCATCATGTAAGTTATCAGGCAGGGATTTGCTGCATTATGGGAATTCCCGGTATTTTCTTTAAAATCACACCATGTGTGCAAAACAAAAACAGACCAATAGATGAATAAATATCTAAGGGGAGACAGACTACATCGCTATCTTCTCTTTGGTGCAATGAGTAATACTCCTGTGGCTTCCTGAGAAGACTACAGTCATTTGCAATAATAAACAATCAGCCATGAGTCAGATACTTTCACTGGCGCAATGCTCAAGCTCCCTTTCTTTACTCTCTTTCTTTGTGTACCATATCTCATCTACATCCACATATAACTAAACCACACACTGTATACTTGAGGGAAATTGATTCCAACTTTTTTCTCTCTCTCTTTTGTCTTTCCAGAACTCGCATGCACGCAGATTCAAAAACACGCATGCTCACACATAACGAGCAGCAGATGACTGGATAACCTTTACCAGTTTGAGTTTCCAACAGAAAGTCTTCTTTACCACAATCTCATTACTGACTTCTCCTAGCAAGAATCCAGTGGGTGTTTTCACTGACTCCGAGAGCAACAGCTTCTGCTAGAAGATGGAAATTAGAGAGACCCAGTAGCCCACCGCTTTGCTCATATGAGCGCTGTCACCATGCAAGACTCCTGACATCTGCGGCCAGTTATTGGTAGAAACTTATCTTCATCCTGCTGGCAATAGAGGGGGGAAGTTCAATAAGAGATGGAGATGATATGGAGAGTAAAGAAGTTGATATGATACGAGTATAGATGAAGAATTATGTGAGAAAATGCGATTTCTTTATGAGGGAGGTACAATGCAGAGCAGGGTACTGACGGGTGGGCTGTCTGTCTACATATTTGTGGAGTGTGTGGAGTATTAACAGACTTCCTGCAGATTTGTTTGGAAATTTTGTGTGCATTGTGTTGTGTACTATTATTTCCCTGCAAGTCCCATTATGTGGACATTTTCATCTGTAGCAAATTAGGTGACCTCTAATCATTCCGGCCTCTCTTCCAGTTTACAGCCAGTTGGAATGAGAAATTAAAGGAGGGAATAGCGTACCAATGGGGTAATAGTTTGAGCAAGACAGAGAGCGACGTACAGCAGAAAAGGACTGTATGAGGAAATGTGGGAGTCCAGAGGGGAGGTGGCTCAGGTATTTCAGTCTAATTAGAAAAGAGCCAAATTTAGGGGTTGTGTTAGCTCTGTTGGAGTTAGTGATGACAGTGCTGACAGTGCTGGGGCTAGACTCTGTAAACACAGATACTGTGTCAAGACATCCTCCTTTAAACAAACACACATTTCCTGTTGTCAGCGCATGCGATTATAGTCACTGCTCGTAATTGTGATCCACTGACAGTTACAGGCAGCACAAATAAACTGCACACACACTGCTTGTACAAACAGATTAAAAACACAGTGTGTGAGATGAAATGTGTGTGATGCCGGGCCCGCTGTCTGCCTTCAAGTTAAATTTTCCTTTGATTTTTATTTCTGACTCTCATTTCAAGGGGAATGCTGGAGAGTGGGCAGATAATAGAAACGCAAACCTGGAGTTTTAACACATCAGTTCATTATCATGCACAATAGCGAACTGAGTCACCAACATATTCCTAAAAATAGCTTTAAAGAGGATCAGAAAACCATTACAGTTCTAAACCGCTCAATAGGCCATTGATTTTCCTCTCAGATAATTCATCAGTGAACAAGTGCTTTTGTCATTGCCATGGACATGCTGAAACTTATTGATCACAGAAAGCGGAGACCCAAATTTTACAGATGACTCACCTTAAACTGCTGAGTCATCACTCAAGTTCATATCTGTAGATGCACCATGGAAATTGGACTTTTTTTCTCTCTTTTAGGGCGAAAAAGTGATGTTAAATTCAATCTTCAGTCGGTTGCTTTTTAGACAGCTATTTTTCAAACTCAGAAACCTCTGCACTATAATTCCTGCACTGAGAAATATTACTTAAGCAATCCAAGAGACCACACTCAGTTCAAGAGCACAGTTCTTGTAATGCCTTTTGTCTGTCACTTCTCCTGTGTTTATGGGTGTTGATGTGAACATTTGAGACTGAGCCTTGGAACAATTCATAAGCAAAATGGCCTTGTGAGTTTGTATATCCACAAAAACCCTAACTGTTTAAATGACACATCCTTTAGCGTAGTACACAAGGAGCTTGTGACACAAACACATCAACATCCCACACTGAGTCTATTGTGCCAATCCTTTGACGGCGGATCACTCAAATGTGTGCAGCACAGAAACAAACTGGGGGGAAAAAAAACACACAAATAGGTCATGTTTATGTGCTCAGCATTTATTGTAAAGGTCAAGCTATTTAATACAATTGTTATGCTCTTTCATACACACGGTTATTTTTTTGAACAACCCTTTTGATCCAGTTTATCCATTTCTTCCCAGTGGAGCCTCGCTAATTAGATTACTCCACAAGTGAACATAGGTGAAGATGAAATTTGTCACTAACCACAGAAAATGAATTTAATTCCCCAAGATCCAGTTTGATTGATGAAGTGATTACAGTAAAAAGTAACTCCAGTTAAACAACAAGAGACTATCCAAAATCTGAACTTTGAGGCAAAACACAATAACACCAAACATCCACTCGGACCACTACAATGTAGAGTCAAAGTAAAAGGGGAAATTTGGAAGCAGGTCCTAAAATAGTGCCTAAACCTGTGTTTCCTCCTTTCTTAAACATCTGCTAACAGTCACCTTGTCTTGTCTGCTGCTCACTGCTAATTTACCCCCACGTGATTCTTACAGAACTGGAAAAACACAGGGGAGGAAAGATGATCAGTTAAATTAAAGAACAGACAGAAAAGTGGTTCCAGGTCAGCAGGTACATTTCATCCCACATGTGTCTGTGTCAGACCTGTACACGTAATCAGCATGTTGTGACTCTGAACATGGCATAGAGTAGGTGAAATTGCAAGCGATCTGTAAGTCTTTTAGAACCTACCTGAGTGCACAAACACACATATTGTACACACAGGTAACACACGTTGAGATATAAACATAATTCAAAAAGTTGAATGTTCACGCCAGCTCTGTGAGGTCTCTTTGTACCACTTGCCGAAGTTCTAATGCCCCACCCCTTCTAGTAGAGGGCCCACTAGATTATCGGTGGGGCAACACTTACAACCAAATGAACCAAGTGACATTTTTACTTCCTGTTTCACTATAAAAAATTTTTCATATGTTTTTTTTGTTTTGTGAGTGATGTGAGCAAGTTTTAGGCTCCAGTTGAACTGAGGAATCACTGACATGATTGCAGTAGCAATATAGGCAAAAATATATGAACTAAATCAAGATGTGTTGAAACAGTATTACATTACATACGTTTTAAAGATACATGTTAGGTAGGTTATTCCAAGTGTTTACGAGAATTTATCACGGAACTGCTGTAGGCTGTAGTCTGTCTCAGAGTAATCTATCTGTTCGTGTAATGCCAAACTGTCTTTGTGATGCCGAGCTCAAAGCTCTCTGGGACTAGTCAGTCTGTGCCAGGAAATCCCATTCTTC
Source organism: Benitochromis conjunctus (assembly GCA_015052645.1). Taxonomy (NCBI): domain Eukaryota; kingdom Metazoa; phylum Chordata; class Actinopteri; order Cichliformes; family Cichlidae; genus Benitochromis; species Benitochromis conjunctus. The sequence continues at coordinate 9,301 of VOQK01002326.1, forward strand.
TTTTGGCTGAACACTGTCTGTAGCTGTATGCTTTAAGCTTAAAGCAGAGATGTAAATCTATCTGTCTTGGCATCTTAATCGAAAGTTACTATATTTCTGCTTTTTTATTAAACAGTGAAATTAAAAATTCACAGATAACAACAGTAATTATATTTTGATATGAAAAATATAATTTCAATAAAACAGCCTATGCATACGTGGATTAGTTATTAATAATCTCTGGCTCGCTTCCACAGCGTGTTTTTGTTTGTCTTTTTCTTCCTCCCTTCACTCCAACGCAGCATGTGACCTGGGCCTGGTTCTGCTGCAGGTTTCTTCCTGTTAAAAGGGAGTTTTTCCTCCCCACTGTCACAAAAATGCATTCTCTCTGTTTTTTTGTATTTTCATGGGGTCTTTACCTTACAATATTAAGCACCTTGAGGCAGTTGTTATTGTGATCTGGTGATTTGGTATATAAATAAAACTGAGTTTAACTGAATTAATTTAAATATTACAGAAATATAAGAAATTATTTAGATAACCAACACTGCTATTTTATGGCTGCTGTTGCTTAAACCTAACACCACCCTTATCTTGGGTACTGCTGTAATACATTTGTTAAGCACTGTGTATAGTGTATATATACAGTGAGTGTATATACACTATACATATATTGACTGATGTCTCAGTCACAGCAGCAGTCACCCTAACACCAAGAAATCAGAATATATAATTTTAGTTTTTATCAACTTGTTCTCTCAGGTCTTGGCACTGGAGAAAAAGAAAATCATCTTTCTAACTGCCACATTAAAAATGGTGTATATTATGCAGAAGTACACTGAAGCATAAAGAGTTGCTTTCACTGGAACTAAGAGGGTAAGGTCGGCTCCTGAAAAACAACCCCACATCATAATCCTCCCACCACCAAACTTTAGATTTAGCAAACTGCAGTCAGACAACTACCATTCTCCTGGCAACCTCCAAACCTAGACTCATCCATCAGATTTCCAGACGAGAAACGTGATTCATCACTCTAGAGAACATGTCTTCACTGCTCTAGAGCCCAGTGGTAGCGTGCTTTACACCACTGCATTTGACGCTTTGTATTGTGCTTAGTGATGTAAGACTTGGATGCAGCTGCTTGGCAAAGGAAACTCATTCCAAGAAGATATCTACGCACTGTTCTTGGGCTAAACTGAAGGCCACATGAAGTCTGAAGGTGCGCCTCAGCATCCGCTCATCCCACTCTGTGATTTTACTTGGCATACCACTTTGCGGCAGAATTGCTGTCGTTCCAAGTCCTTCCACAGAGAAATATTTAGTACTGAGGAAATTTCACAACTATCATGGCACCACACTGGAATTCATTGAGCTCCTGAGTAACTCATTCTTTTACAAATGTTTGTAGAAGCAGTCTGCGTGCCTAGGTGCTTAATTTTATAAACCTGGGGCCACCGAAGTGATTAGAACAACTGAATTCAGTTATTTGAACGGCTGAGTGAATACTTTTGGCAGTATTGTGTAGGTATGATCCTTCATATCTTGAGCCTGAAGATGCACACGTATGCCAACAAGTTCTCTTCTCCTCCACCTTTGGTATATTACTTACCTGGTCTCCAGCCAGATATATAAAATGTAATCAGGTGCAACAACGGTGTCCATCTTGGCCACTGCATTTAAGATAGTGGAGCACCATGGCACCTTCCACAAACTGGCGCCCTATTTTTAAATCAATTAATTCTAAGTGTGTGAGAATGCATCAGTTTGTTTGAAGATCTAAGTACACACCAATCAATCTATATTTAAAAAAATATAGATATCCGTTCTTTTTTAATCAAACAGATGCAAAAAAAACAACTGTACTATTAAATTCATCCAAATAACTGATTATGCTATTACTCAGGATTTGAGTCCAGTATTGCATAAAACATTACACTGAGCTACTGGTGGCCACAAACTTAACAGGACACCTTTAAAACTTGTACAGTTTCTATGTCATTCACAAAAATGTAAGTTTTATGTTGTGTTGAGAGACTTATAAAAATATGTGCGCCCATGGAAAAAACCTCGATGCATGCACATGGTCCCAACAAACTTAACACCTCATGTTACCAGTTTATATATATTAGGCCCCACTCTAAACACAGAGAAAATCCACAAATCAACACTCAATAGGGGCTGGAGTGGAATGTGTTATGTTAAGACCGTTCACCTGGTTAGATTTTACCAGGGCTATGCCTGCCAATTCAGGACACACACATGCAGATATGTACTGTACCTACACCATGATTACAGAGAGCAAAACACAAGGTAGGAAGAACAGACAAGTGTGTGGTCATGTTTATGGGTTTGGAAAAGACTGTGGCATTTCCTGAAAGTCCATGCCAAGTGTATGCTTGGTGTTCTGCCCGACCTTCAGCTTGTTTAACACACATCTTTCTCACCGTGTTGCAAATATTGTTGAGGCTGTCTTTGATTTACTTTGCTGCCAGCCTGTGTGCAGGGGTTCACAAGAACAGGTGACTAAAAAAAGTAAACTGCAACAGGAAAATATTTAAAGACTATTTGGGATCATTTCGTGTGATTAACAACTTATTTGACACGTTCTCTCTTTTCCTTTTGCAGTGCGCTAAATCCTTTTGGACTTCCATAAACATAAAGATTTATATACAAATACTGTTTGATCCTAACTTGGAGGGGGGAAGAGTGTGTCTCTCACAGGAAAATACACCATAAATATACCCAAGCACTCAGGGAGCATTTACAGAAGATGCTGGAAAACTTTTTACTACACTTCAAAACCTTATTGACCCCGATGCCCCTGCCCGGCTGAAGCTTTATAGTGACGGAAAAACTGTGACCTCTATGTCACGGCTTACAGGAAGTGTACTTTTTTAATAGTTAGAAGAAGAAGAAAAAACAGTGCTAATTAAAAATGTTGTAGCTAATGTAAACCACATTATATTAACCAGATTCAGGGAAGTTTATTCAGACGTGGGTTGACTGCCCCGGGAACCTCGTGACCCAAAGGCTGCTGAGAGTGTTGGAGCTAAATTTAGAGTGCCATTAAGTTGCAATACAGTTCCAAAAAAAACAACCATTTGCCGGTAAAGGTCTACGCAAATGGATGTTATATTACTATCACAATAGAGTTAATGAACTTTAGAGGAGTGTACTTGATGACATGCTGATCCTTGCAGATCCAGTCACGGGTCATGGTGTTGATGCAGCATTAGCCTAGTGTGTCACTTCCTGCAATTAGTGGAACAAACCTAAAAAGCCACTCTAAGATTTTAACTTAACCACAGATGAATCATGGTCTTTTTTTGGGGGAGCTAATATTAATGATGTTGCTCAGAAATATTGAGTAATGAAAGAAAAGCAAAACCAAAAAGTTCAATTGGATTGAAGTCACCCAATCTAAACCATTAAAAGCAATGGATTCTAATTGTATTCCTTGAAATCCACATGTGCACACATTTGCCATGCTGACCAGTTAGTAAGTTAAACCTGTAAAATGAGCGATCTTTTTGACTTTGAATACATTTTTGTTATAGGTTTGTTTTATTTTTGGTTAGAATGAAGGTTTTTGATTTGTGAAGGATTAAACAGAGATTTCTAACTAGCTCCTGCTTTTCTTCTGTCTCTCTAACATTTTGAGCCAGGCATATTAAAGGGTATGACCTCGTGCCTATTTACAAGGGTGTCCCGTTACAACCTCCCTACTAGATCATTGCTGTATAGCACATAAACAAAGACCTCCCAGGCTGACACATCTCCAAGAAAAACAAATATTTTTAATACCTACTACTCCAAACTGTGGCCTTACTCGTGCTCATATTACGGGCAGATAAACACAAATCCCATCAGGTAAAGTGTAGATTATGCTCAACTACTCACTGGGGTTAGCATCTGACGTTTGATTGCTGCTTTAGGCGGGGGATAGAGCTGTCTGTGTCAATAATGCTGCAACAGGCATCACAAAAATCAAAAACACAGAGGCCTCTGACAGTACTCGGCAGGGCACTCTCTGCCATTCTGTTTGACATCTTACGTACAGTTAAGATTTCCATCCGGAGGGGTCTCTGCTTTCCTCACCTCAGAAATCAGGTGAAAATGGAAGTGTATGGTTTTATATGTGTAGCTGAGGGAGGATGAAGGAAGTGGAACAAGAAAAAAAAAAAAGGC
>VOQK01002326.1:35938-47176 GCA_015052645.1 Benitochromis conjunctus
AAGAAAGAATAAAAGATCAAGGGGTACAACACTGGGTCATACAGAATGAAACATCAAACACAAGTTAGACAGGAAAGAAAATGAAGAGAACGGAAACGAGAACGGCGGATGGTGTGAACGGCAAAGAAAGGAGTTAGAAAAAAAAGGATAACAAAGTAGGGGAGTGCTGTATGTCAACAATGTAGTGAGCAGAGATGGGGTGTGAGATCAGAATGAAAACACTGAAGCAGCAGGGTAGGTCTGTGTGATGAATATGAAATATGCACAAACATAATCAAATACAGAGAGAGCTGAGGCAGTGTGAAAGACAGAGAGAGAGAGAGAGAAAGAGGGCCTCATCAGTATTCATTCACTCTCCAATTCAGACAATAAGGCTTACATACTGTATTTAAAAATGTGCTGGGCTGATGGGAAATGGCTTGCTTGAATGCCACATGAACATGAGGGCATTGAGAGAATAACTTTGATGCTTATGTATGTTTGAGTAGCTGTGTTAGGACAGATTAAGACTGCTTAAGGCTTACATGCCTTCTTAATACAGATTTGAAGAAATCTAAAGTCATATTGTCACATTATTGATATAAAAATAAAGTAAAATGATAAAACAGTGTCTGTGTAGTTGTTACACTTATGCAAGGAAAGTACAAGTGACCATGGAAATGCTGGAAAATAACTAATGTACCAAATACACTCTACAAAATAGTGGCATATGGCATATATGTTTTAAACTGCTAACAATTTTTCACTTTTGTCAGAACCAACCTTGAGACAGAATATACCCACACTGATGGATGGTGCATAATAGCAAAAACAAACAATATACATAGCAGCAGAGCAATAATCACAAGCAGCAGAATAAAGTAGAATCGCTTCAGTATAGGGGATTCAGACACAGAATTGCAAACTACTAAAGAGAGCAGTAATACCCTCTGCAAAAGGTGATATTTACCTGTGGTTATTGCTTCTTCATCACTGAAATCTCTTCATCTACAGAAAACACTACATGACTACTTCTGCAAACTACAGTACATCTACTTTATCTCACCTCGTGAAAAGTCACAGCATACTTATTATTGAGTCTGAGCTTCCTGTTATGGATTCTTTTCTAGGAAATTTATGGAAAAAAGATACACAGATACACTTTGATGTCTCTGAATTTTGAAATGGAGGAAATGTTTTTGTTTGTCGAGACTAAAAAGAAAAAAGAAACATGCGCAAGCTTGCAAAACAGATCAAACAAACAATATATAGCTTTGCAGTAAACATAATGGCATTTATAAAGATACGCAGCGCTGAGGTGGTATAACCTTTTTGATCCAAGGGTTTCCTTATTTTTGTCGTTTACTATTTAAAATAAGTGGCTCCATACATGTTTGTCTTAATGGAGTTGAGTGTGGACAGTGGATTGATAGCTGAAGTGTGTCTTAGAAGATTTAAGAGTTGCTTTCCTAAAGTTCTGGGCAGTGTATTGCCCTCTGAGTGTGTATTTGCCTCGGGCTGAAAGTAGCGAAATGCACAGAGATTTGCTGAAAAGTGGGCGGAGACCATCTGTGAGGTTATTGCTAACTCATAATGGGTCACATCTTAATACATGCCAGTGGCAAGAAGCACTAGTGCATTTCTTTGAGGAATTGTAAGATGAGTCGGAGCCTTTGACAGGTCAAAAAAAGCAGCTTGAAAGTTACTATGCTAGGTGGCACTCTCGTTGCTTTATATGGAAGCGTTTCCTTAATATTTCAACTTTAAATATGTATTATCTAATTTGTAAAACTAAAACATTAAATTATTTATTATTGAAACTGAATGCAGTAATTGCTACTCTTAAAAAATATTCTTTGCCAAGTCTATATATCTGTTTTATTCCATAAGGGAAGAGTGACCTTCCAGCCAATATCTGAGGAATGATGATAGCAAGTCATACTCTAACTGAGGGATAGATTCCCTTTATGAAGACTGATGAGGTGACGTGGTGAACATGGGAACATTTGAAAGAAGACCGCACCATATGCTAACCAGAATAATATTCACTGAGTGTAAACAGTTACTGTGAAACCATGATAAATAGTCACAATATAATGTAATACTTTCAGACATGGACCTACTCAGCCACACAAAGTTACGTACAGGATCAGACGCCATACCTTTGGCTGGAGATTGGGGTGCAGCAACACATATCCATTGGGATCTATGGCAAAGTAGTAGCCATTTGGACCAATCTGATGCAAAAGAGGTACAGAGGAAAGGGAGTATAATATGTGAGTCCATAAAATCCTGTGATTATGTTACATTTTTGACATGTAAGGGCACTGTCTAAACGGTGTTAAAAAAAGGGCTTCACTAGCCCAAAAAACATGAGTACACCATGGAAATATGGACCAGTAACTGATAACAAAAGGAGTCTTATCTGTGCGTGACCTTTTTTATACAGACTGGAAAAGAACAAGCCATCTAATGAATCACATCACTCACTAATTGCTCCAGAGGGAAACATCCGAGCAAGTGCTTTACAACTGAGCAAGTCGTGTAAAGTTGCTCCTTTACAACAAACGCATTTGTCTCCATGCATGTGATCAGACAGGTATGGGTGGTACACTCACTGTGAAGCGTGGCGTGAGCTTCTTGATGTCATCAAGAGACACGTCAATCGCCATTACGCCAAGAATCAACTGATTCTGGTGCTAATGGGAAGCATGAGAGAAACGATAAGGACAGGTACAAGCCTTCTCCTCACATGAAGCGTTCGTGCATTTATTTACTGTACCTCCTCGTTTCTTTTATCTATGGTCTTGGTTCTATTGAAGACGGGCAGCGTTCCAGTGATGACGAGGCCGAGCTCCTGATGGAGAATAAAGCAAAAGCCCTATTCAGCAATATTCTTGAGTAGAGGACGTTTTTGAGCAAAATGGGTGCTTTTTTCATTTTAAAAAAACATGAATTTGTAACATAAATTGCAAAAATACATACCAGAGCATCAAGGTATACATTAGTCCACTGAACTTGTTTGGCCTGCTTGTCTGCTAGAACCATAGGTCTCCCCAGGACATCTAGATATTCCTAAATTGGACACATATCATTTAATATTCCAGATTCTTTCAAATAAAACATTCCTTCATTGTTTAACATTAAATAATGTTAAACAAAAAAAAAAAATCACCTGTGTGTTTATTCTGATGGCTCCGATGGATGGAATCTCGTAGAAATAACCTGGATAAATGTTTAGGAAACAATAGATAGGTATGTAGGTATGAATAACACACCAAATAGGAGTAAACGATGCAGGGTGTAAATCTGCAGTTGAATTTACTGCACCATAAAATTTGATTGTGTCAGCTGAGTTAGCAGACACTAATAAACAGATGAAATAACTGCCGTGCAGATTTGTGCCTCACTGATGAGATTGTTTACTGATTAGTCTATGAAAATGTCCTACAAGGCTGATTAAAGACAGCCGTCCCCGTTCGAGCAGTTAAGATTTCCGTCATCTGGCCAAGGATGTCCTGTGCTCATGCTGTGCCCTTCGAGCATTTATATGTTTTATGTTGTCCTTAAATATCCTAAATTAGTTAGAGAGCTCATTCAGACCTTCAGACCTCCAAAATTAGTTAGAAGAACACAATGTTATCTAATACTAAGAACAGATTGAGCACAGATGCATGTTGGGATCCGTGTTGTACCTTTGTTCGAGCAGGCCATCCACTGAATGGGTCCTTTATCATAGTTGTGTTGTCCTACTGAGAAGGTGAAGATCCTAACCTGAAGCATAAGGTTAAAAAAAATCTCTCTGTGTTACCTCTTACAATGTTGAAAAACAAACAAAGAAAAACTGTTTTACAAAATGCTTTTCTTAATTATAAATCAACTTAACAAATATGAAGCTGAACACAAAATAAAGGTGAAATCTGTCTTTGATCACGTGACTTTGAGCATCACGTGTAATCTTTTTTCCTGTTTTGACATGTTGAAGTGTGACGCGACCTTGTGCAAATCCTTGTGTGAATAAATGAAACGAGTTACAGACCATTTAAAACCTGTATTTATTTGAAAAAAGTACAAAAAAACAACACATGAAATTATGAAGCTCAAAGAATTCTGGAAAATGTGAGGACCAGGGGAGAATAAAATAAATAATGTGTCAGACCACGGGAAAGTTTTCCGTCTTAAATGAGTTCGGGCTCAGAAAAGGTTGAGCTTCAAGTTTTATTATAACCAATGCAATGATCTGGTTTTTGCATGTTAATGTAGAAGTTTACATTTTTTAGGAAACAAAGCAACAAATGGAAATGGCATACTTTAGCTTGGTCTGTTTTCAAAGGCATTCAGTTCTGCGTTTGTTCAGATTTTGCACAGCATCACAGCTATTTTGGAAACTGTGTGAGGCCTTAGTTTCACACCCTCATCTGCCTTGTGAACAAATTTTTCCATAACGAGAATGCGTACACAGAAAACACAACCCAAAGGGAGTTCCAAGAGGTAGCACACACACAAGTTTGTTGGTGGGTGTGTTTGTATTATTCATAATGTGTGATGTAAATCGCTTTACTCCCACTTCCACTGCTGAACATAAAAGCAAGTCCCCATAATGTTAGTCATTGAATTTCAAAGTATGGCAGAATTAGTTTAAGTAAGAAAAGTAAGAAATTAACATCAGTTAACTGTCCTCTATAATGATGAAAACGTGTGCGTGCGTGCGTGCGTGCCTTCTGTATACCTTTTTGTCAGCATTATATTTCTCCAATATGGCCTGTGCTCTTTCCTCTCCTCCATCAGTGAACAGCATGATAATCTTGTTGCAGTTTGCTCTGCTCACATTAGTCTATCAAAGAAAATACACATGGAGATGAATTATTATTTATCGTGTTTTTTAGCCACATGTGCTGTGGGCACGTGGGTCAATTAGTCTTTTGGAGAAAAATATTCAGGCATTCACTAAAGCCTTTGCTTTGTATTGCTGCTTAGATAAGATTTCATCTAGCAGTTTCATCAAAACAGATCATTTTGCATAATCAATACTCAATGCAACTTTTTCTTCTATCCCAGAGAGAGCCTGCATATTTTTTTTACTGTTAGGAAGCCTGGGCACTGTCGGAGAATATTCAAACACCACATAGAGTCCCAGACCGCAGATTTAAGCCCAGGACCTTCTTGTTGTGTTGAGAACCATTGCACCACAATGCGGCCCCTATCTATGAATGACATATGTGTATAAATGAGTGGACAATGTATGTATTTTGCCCAATCGATAAAAAACCTTTTGTTATGAAGATCCGCCTGGCTTTCATGTAGTGCCACATTTTTTTTTCTTTGTCCAACAGAAGCTATGAACACTACAGCTGCTTGGATTCATTGGCAGAGCATAAAAGTCTAAACATCTTACTCTAAATCCTATCAAATTTGCATTACTTCTAACCTGCTGCATTAATATTATTCAATAAAACACAAGGGATGGGGTTGAATAGTCAATTTCAGTTAGGAAAGTTCATAATTGAAGGAACTGTCGTGGAAGTTTCTGAGTGTTTGCCATAATAAGAGGTTTGAATTCTCTAATTACACTGAAATGTGCTTCAACGCTTCCTTTATTACCTCCTTTGGCACCGGATAAACTGAACCATTCTTTATGAATGGAAATGAGACAATAACATCCCATAATTTATAGCCTCAACAAACATGACAAAGTGGCACAGATCATGAAAATGTTAATTACAAGCGTTTTAAAAGCTATTTCACGTGACAGCCTACTGATAGGTTTTGAATTTTCAACAGCAGGCTGTTAAACCTACGGGTGGACTGTGAACATTACACTGCTGCAATAAAACCTGCTTCTTGCCAAAGATGCATGAAGAATGTAGATTTATATAGACTCAAATCAAGATTATGAGCTATAAAATTGATTGAGGCGCATTTAAGGTTGGAGCGAATTTTGCTTTATTAGTAGAAATTCTAAACAAAGAGGAGAAAACGAGTTACACTGGATCACTGAGACGCACATTTTGTAGTCCATCTTCTGGACATTATAGCGTCACATTATTAAGGAGTCGGCATAATTACAGATGCATTTGTTTCTCTTTTCCTGAGTCGCTATAAATTCTCCTTCACATCTTTCTTTGACCTCATGAATTTTTCCATCAGATGAAGGAAATGTGTTTAGGAAATAGCAGTAAGAGGTAATATTTCGCGATGTTTAATCATTACGGAGGCTCTTGTCATTCAAATGTAACATTGCATTATTTCTGTCACTGACCAGGCAATTGAGTTCAGGCAACATATTTAACCAGCAGATGGCAGTGAAACACAACAATCTGAGGCTGTCAACAAAAATGGAGGTATTACAGACAACACTCATTCAAAACTTGTTTTAAAACTTGTGCGCTCTATCAGCATGGCAAAGTCTGACAAAAAAAACGTGTTTTTCTTACCGCAGAGAGCTGCTTAAAAGCAAACTCAAAGCCCTTTGTGTAGTCTGTAATTCCTTTAGCGCTGATGTTCTGCACGGCATCCTTCAGCAGCTTTTTGTTCCTCACGTTGGCTTGAACCAGACGGTCGAAGCATGCCGTGTTTTTCACCAGGGTGTTAAACTGGGTAAGAGAGGACAGGAGTTACCACCTGAAATTTATTCATACAATTATAACATGTGTGCAAATTCAACACCATACGAATGCAGCACACGCACACAGACACACAAACACTACCACCTGGCCTTGGCTGTTATCAGGCAGTGGTAAACAGACACATTCATCAAGCTCCACTAATTGCTTCACATCCTCAGAGCTCAACGATTTGGTACCCATGGAAACAAGATTCTGTTATATAGAAACGAGCTTGGGCTACATCGCCGTCTTTTTTTTAAAGGTGAGACTGGCTTGTTTCCACCTCACAGTACACGCATGCACAAATACTCCACCCTCCAAAAAATACCAAAAGCCTGTTTTCTATACAGAGGTATGAGTTTGCTTCAGGAGTGCGGAGGAAAGGCATTTTTAAAGAACTCCCAATGGCAATAAGTAAAAAGACAGAATAAATTAAATAAATGAAAAGAAGTTCTAATGGTAGCGCACGAAGGGCATGGGACAGCAGAGTAGGCAGCTGTCCCATTCCCAGCAAATCTACTGTGTAGCAGAACTCTTCTGAAACAATACTGCACCTCATCGATCTCAACTAATCAATGCGTCTCTGTGAGATGGCCAATAGGGAGGCTGAAACACTGATGTACAAAGACAAGCAGGGAGGCAAAAAGAACCCTGACTATGTGTGTGCATTGATCACTATGTGTGCCTGTGTGTGTTTCCAGGGAACCAGGCAGCCTTGAAGTTCCTTTTAGAATGACAATAACAGACATACACACGTCCGCTGGACCGAAAGGCAATGCAATATTGGCTATGGCACACGCACAACACAGAGCACCACAAACACAATGGAAGTTCACATGACTGACTGTGTAGAACAGATGGGAATCTGTTATCACATAATCTATCTAAAGCAGAAGTGAGGAAGGTGGGTCTAGCATGTGGGATGGTGAGGAGCAGAAAGTGAGAGGAAGAGAACGTGTGTGTGTGTGTGTGTGTAGTGGTGGTGGTGAGGGTTAAGCACGAACGTGAGGTGTTTGTCTTTTAGAGAATAATGATCTCACAAAGTATATGCGGAAGAAAATTATACTTTCATCTGATTTAATTGCTATATTTTAAAAATGAACACTGATGTATAGAGACTTGTGGAATGACTAAAAGCCATATTCTTTCTTTGTAAGACTGCGGTTTTGGCCCTGCACACGAATGTGAATGCAGTCTACCGCAAATTCCACTATTCTGCTGTGATCCTATTACAACAGCTCTTATATGTGTGTGTGATGGTCCAGGCCTTGGGAATGGATTAGTGATGACACAAGAGAGAAGGCTAATCTTCAAGCTCTAATCCCAGCGGACCGTCTTCTATGCTGGTTTACTACTCCGGCTTGCTCACTGGACTGACACTGGCTAAAAGAACTGATGCCGGCAAAACATGGCTGAACAGGCTGGGTAAATGTGATGGAGGCTCGTGGGGTGAGAGGGGTGGGAAAGAGAGAAGACATGGGTAAAAAAAACAAACAAAAAAAAACAAAGAGAGAGAGAGAGAGAAAGGAAAGGAAGAGAGGCAGCCACCAGCAGTCTTCTGACCTGACCAGCTGTGAAGAACGAGTGCGAGCATCTTCCGTGACCAAATGCCAACTCAGTCCCTGGGCTACTGTTAATGAGGAGGGATTTATGGGTAATATCAGAGACTAATGATTTAGTGACAGGTAACAACACCCCGAGGGCCACACATCGGGCAGTGGATATGTGTATGCATGGGTGTGTGTGTGCGTGTGTGTGTCTGTGTGTGCGCATAAATGAGTGAATCAATGACAGAAAGAAACAGATATAACGGGTGACTGACAGAAGGATTAATGATTTTTGCTGAAACAGGAGGAAATTGACACAGAGTTACCATTATGTAACTGATACATCGCAGCTGGAATATTCTAAATCCATTTCATTTTGACTTTAGTTGTCTTGTGGCTTTTGATATCCTTCTTGTTGGCTATACTGACATTGTGCTTAGCAAATAATATTGTTGACATAAAATACAAAACTGTTAAAAAATAAAAAGTGAAAAAAAAAAAGACAGGCTGGAACAATCAAAACAAGTAGCAGCATGATATTACAGGTTGCAAATAAGTCCTAAGACTTACTGTTAAAATTATCACCTGAACTTTAGTTTACGGTTCTTGACTGTGTAATGTAGGCGCACTGCTGACTTGTTTTCAGCCACATAGTCTTAATACTTATGGCTAAACTGCAATAAACCTAAATGAACTTTTTAGTGCCTTGATACAACCAGGCAAGTTCTTTGGACTATAGATTCATCATATCCCATGCACTGTACTTTTAAAGGGTTCAAGTTCAAAAGTCATAAAACTGAGTCAAAACTGAATTCGATTTCAGTGTCTCTACAAATCTCTCACCATCTCATTTTTTAACACACACACACACACACACACACACACACGCACACACGCACACACACTAAGGTCCCCAACAGAAGCCAATAATTGCACATCTTTGCAGAATCACAAGTCCACCATGAAACCGAATACATTACGTCCAAGACAAAAGGTCCCTGGAGAGAGGAAAGAGTCAGAATGGCTGTCATTTGCAAGGAGAACGAAGACAGCTCCAATCTCTATAAAGACCTGTCTTAATAAACACCTCCACAGGCACCCATCTACGCATCACACAATCTCCTGATTGGCTCTATTCAAGTGTAATCACAAGTGTGGAAAGCCTAGAATAGATGGCCAGAGAATGAAAAGCTGTAGAGGAAGAATGTAATGGAAGTGATGGGTGGGCGAGAAAAGTAAAAATGAAGGCAAAAAAACAGAAGGAATAGTGAGAAGAGGAAAGTTTCTTGGCTGTGTATAGAAAAGTGGAGGCATACAGTGTAAAGGAAGGGCATTCATTGACACAAAGAGATGAATGGAGGTGTATGGCGAAATGCTGACAAGAATTGCATGGCTCAGTGATGAAAAGAACAAATGATGGAGAGAACAAGAGGGTGATAAATGTTTCCTGGGGTTCACTCCAGTCAGAGGTGCAGCTTTAATTCCTTTAGGAGCGTTGGGAATGGACATACACAGCCGCTGCCACATCTGAGGGCCTAGAGGTGGGGAGGGGGCATGTATTGCAGTTTTAATCCTGTACACCAAGTAGAGCAGTGGGTATTTCATTAAAGGCCTGTTTCATGGTGGCCAGACCAGAGAGAAATCCATATTTCGTTACTGGTCATCCATCTCTCTGCCTCTCTTTTATTTGTGTGTGTGAGTGTGTGTGTTTGTGTATGGGCATTTGTTGTGTATGTGTAAAGATGTATCTGAATGGGTATGAACTGGCGTGTAAATTCACAACCCCACTCACAGACACATTTCAAATCCATATTTCACTCTCAGTCCCGTTTCTCATCACGCATCCCCCTCCCACCGTCACCTTGAATTAACAGACCACCCAACATTCAGCAAGCGGACAGGTTAATAATACTCACACTGACTACGTTGACATAGTCATCGTCAGAAAGAGTCTCCAGCATCTCGCTGACAGAGGTCCTGATCAGTTTTAGCGTCAAGCCAGACACACTCCCACTCCTAAAAAAAAAAAGAAAGAAAGAAATACCTGACAGCTTCTCACAGCAATCTGTCTGCTCAGTTCTTGTCCTGTGAGATTTTACTCGATGTAATTAGAACCGCTTCTGCCTTGGGAAATACATTACACTATGTGGCAAAGCTCGAAAGGCATGCATTACAATCAGGGGAAATCATGATGGATGCAGGAAGGTTATGGATCAGTAAGATTATCAAACAACTCACGCATCGACGAGAATTAGCATATCTTTCGGTGAGGCGGCTCCTTGAATGTACCTAGATGGTCATAAATGAATGCAAACACATTTCTGGACTGAGACACATACACTCTGAGGGCCGACCATTTACATAATCATTTATGCTGAGAAAATACAATAACACTTTACACACTTGAGTCATATTTTCATTGTCACATTAATATAGGACTGAGCGATATGGTTAAAATTATGTTAATAACTCAATGGTAATGATTTAAAGATTAAAAAAGGTCAAATTGGTATTCAAAGCAATGAACAATTAGCTTTTTTGTTTTTGCAAATTTTTATTTTTTGAGCAATCAAAAGTTTTTATCACAAAATATCTTGATTCCTCTGGTGAACACAATTCGTGTTTTGCGTGACTGCATTCATATTTGTACAATTCGCACGGAACAATCAATTAAACACAAAAAACAATTTTATTCACCAAATTTGCAGAGTAATAATCATAGCAATAATCCGCTGAAACTCAATAGGCATTATTTGATTGAATTATTTGACTGAATTGAAAACCCTGCTTACACATGAGCTACCCGTAATGCTACATGTAATTATTGCTATAAAGCTCTACATGAAAACAACCAAATAGATATACAAAGACACATAATGACATAAAAGATGAAGTTTTACTTTGCATTCTGACTAACACTGTTATGCTTGAGCCAATTTTCTTACCATGGCCTCCTGCGCACATCGTAGAGATCTATTTTACTAGGGGTCTTACGAGCATCCATCCAGGGAGAAGCTAAAAGACGACATTTGAGATGTACTGAGTTTTCATCATAATTAAAGCAGGAAAACAAAACAAGACAAAAAAAAAAAAACTACAATAAATAC
>VOQK01002326.1:55646-65673 GCA_015052645.1 Benitochromis conjunctus
CACCCCTTCTTTAAAAAAAAAAAAAAACCTGACTGTTTACGTGATGATGTCTCGCTTTTTTTTTTTTTCATTTTATCATCTTCATTTGGGAGGAGGAGCTGGAGACACTCAGATTGTTTATGCCCCTTGTGGAGATTTATAACTCCTGCCGTGCATTTGCCAATTTACATCAATGAGAGCAGTAGAGACAGGGCGGAAAAGATGAGATACCGATGAACGAAAGCAGGGTAGAGAGGGGCCGAGGTAGTGAGGTGGTGAGGGAGGTAAGGGGGGGGGGGGATGGTGCGAACAGTTGCTTCCTAATAAAGCAAGAGCCTAGCCAGCTCATACATCTCATCTGTCAATTAGAGGAGAAACATGGCAGAGACCTCTTCACCTGAGAGAGGCTGGAAGGAGGGATGACAGAGAGGGAGCTACATGGGAAGAAAAGCTCCAAGAAGCAGCAAACTGGGGGCTGCAGTACAGAGCTAAGGCGATAAGAGGAAGTGGGGGTGAAAGCAGACACAAATGTGGTGATTTCTGCAGAGGGAGATGAGGGAATATGAGGCAATGAGGCAATGGTGGGGGTGGGGATGCTGTGTAGCAAAACCACATTCATGATGCATGTATGACCCATGTGTTTGCAGGGGCTCAAAGAGAAAGAGAATAAATTAACAGAAGGGGGGGGGCACACTCACATTGTCCTTTGCGTTGTAGTAGGCAATTTCATCATCCTGTAAACAAGTGACAAAGAAGCACAAAAAATGCATTTTGGATGCTTCAGGGTGTTGCACAAAGAACCCTAACGTTTATGCAACTAATAAATATTTGATTGATTTCTAAGCGGTTCTTTATTTTGCCATTAGTCTATTCTATTTTTGTGTTAACAAAGACACTAGTCTGTGTTTTTACTTAAACAAATAAGGTATGGTCATATTTCACATATGTTCCTCTGTCCCTGCAGCCATTTGCAATGCTCCAGGTAAGCATTTTTGCCTCTGGGATAGCAATCCAATAACTGCCTCTGTGACAAGTATTTTTCCTGAGCATTGCTGTTTTCCCTTATATAATTGTTTGCCACCCGGGCTGTTAGAAGGCGAAGCATCTGTCATTGAAAATGAGGGGCATGTATCAAAACAGTGTATAATGAGCAATACACCAGTTAACAAAGGGAACTGTACTCACTGCTAATGATGGATGCTGAAAACATGTAAAAACTATTCACGCAATCAAATTATTGCAAGTCTAGCAAATTTAGACTACGTGCATCACCATTTGTGTATCTGTGCATCTCTAGCTTTTCCGAGTCCATACTATACGTACAAGAGGTAGGAAGCCCACCATATGATATTATCACAATAATTCACTCACAAAACAATATTATTATGATTTTTAACATTTTGCGATATGCAGAGTATTGCAGTAATATACATAGTGATTTATCACCAGCAACTGATGTCCTCAAACTTTGTCACTATCTGATTTATCCAATAAGATAAATTGGATTTCACTTCAGATATTTATTTATTTTTTATTTATTTATTTTGCAAAATGAGATTATAAAGCATGCTAACACTATCACTAAAGCCTGCGGTAAATGTTGCCAACAGATGAAGTTAGTGTGCTATCAATCTGATTTCAGTCTGAGATTGAAAGGGTCGATGTTGGATACATGCACTCCGTTTCTGGTAATGCAGCAGTTAACTGTGAAAAATCGTAGAAAAATCACAAAATCGGTTACTGTCTGCATAGACAGAAATTCACATTTAACCATTACACTTGTGCTCAGCAACCTTGCTGTTCTATAAATACAACCAGCTGGCAGCCAGTTGAGTCAAGTCCCCTCGAGTTGTGCTCACTGACAAAGACTCATTCAAACTGATGGCAATATGGTGGCAATCTGTCTGCATTTATAAATTAGATGTGAATTATTTGACAAACTTCGAGAGTCTCTGACTGCAGTCAGTCCAAGTCAGACTGACCGTATGCAATCAAAAATGGTCATGAATGTGCCACACCCTCAAGCTCTGGGCAACAATTAAGTCACCCTTAGTTGAAATCGGCCACAGAATGTGAAAAAATACCATACAATTACCAGGCAGCCACCGATTTTTGTTTTATTCTTATTTTTCTTTAGTTCCAAGGAGGTTGCTGCCCTATTTTTCTTGTATGGCTGAGTCAGTAGCTTGTTCTGAATTAGGAGGGAAGTTCGTTGAGCTAAATGTATCCAGTGTCCAGACGGTTTTTCACAACCTGCTAATGTAAGTTTGCTCAGCTAATGTTATCTCAGGATAATGCTGCATGAGATAAGTCGTCTTGTTTCACAGACAGCTAGCATTCCCAGAGTATTTTCATTCATTTAATAAAATATCAATATTTGGTGTCCCTGTATCGATATAATTTTCCCCGTGCTAAATATAGCAGTACTATGCTGTATCGATGTATTTTCACCCATCCTTAATAGATAGTACATCAAAAACACATAAATGTTTTTTTTCTGTATTTTTTTTCTCTCTGTTACCTCGAAATCATCCTTCCACTGGTGCTTCATTTGAAACTCTTCAGCAGCTGTGGCCAGTTTCTGGGAAGTGAAATACGACAAAGGATTTAGGCTGGAATATACACTGGGTATCCTTCCATCAAAACATCTCTCTCATTTTAGAAAACCTGAGCAAAAGAGAGCACATTAGAAATCACAGTGGAGACCACCCTAGAGACAAGAGAGAAATGATTATGATCTCACTTGCAGAGCTCAAACCACAGGGCTATCAAGGTCTTGCAGCACTCACTGTCCGCTAAAGGCCACGCCACAGAGTATCAGAATGTCAAAATGAAAAGGTTGTACTGTAAGAAAGTAGTGTGTGGGTGTGTGCCTGAATAATGTGTGAGCGAGTCAGAGAGTGTGAAACATAGAGCTAACTGATGGATCAGTGAATAAAGTGATTAACAAATAAATTACCCACTGAAAAAGCAATCAATCAACAAGGAGTTTAAGAAAGGAATATAAATGTTATTAACCTTAATTATTTTATTATATGGTGTTTACCTGACAGTATAATGCGCCTTGAGGTGACTGCTGTTGTTATTTGGCACTATATACATCCAATTGAATTAAATTGAAAATGTGATTAATCTCACCTTTGATCTGGTCTTCTCTCCTGCAATTGCACATACACATGCTATTTTGTTGCTTCTTACAAGTACAAGCTACTATAACAACACGTCTTCCAGCTGGGAACAAACAAGTTCTGATGTGCTCTGATGTGCACCCAGAGAAATAAACATCTATCCGTGATCACAAGGTTGAAATCTCATGTGCATGTCCTGATACTGAAAAATCTTCAGATATCACTTTCCAGTTGTACGATACAATTCAGGTGATGCTTACATTATCATCTAGCAAAGTGTAATTTCATCGTCTGTATTCTTTTTTTTTGTATGGAAAGGAAGGCAGAGCTGAGAAACGTGTTAATGAAAGGAAAAAAAAAATGGCTCAATAAGGGGAAAGAGCGATAGATACCTTATTTCTACATTTTTACTTTGATTTGTGGACTAATTTAACCACGAGGCTTGCATCAATTTTTAAAACATCTCGTTCCAAGTTTCATAACTAATGCCATAGGAATGGAAAAGGTAAGAGGTTAGAACAAAAGTACAATAAGAAATGAAAGCAACGAGCAGGACAAAGAATCTTCCTCCGCAACACCAAAGTTAAATCATGTTAGAATCCGATCTTTTTATACGATGATGAAAATCTGTTGTTATAGCTGCATCTTCGTCTGACAACCATCTGTTGGTTCGTGCAAGCATGTATAACAGGCATGCTAGACGGACACATCTTTGGATGAGATGCTTATAGTATTTGATAACTGGTATTTTTACTGAGTGTGGGCATGCATGTGTATGTGAGTCTGTGACCATGTGTCTGCTGTCGGCAATCGTTCCATTTTGATCAACAGTTCCATTCCTTTGGCCTCCAGTCCTGGGCTCTGTTCCAGACCTGTCTCCAGCTCCTATGCACTGGATGTCAACCGCTAAATATACACCCTGCTGTAGCTATACACGCACGCACACAGTGACCAACACAAAACAGTGAAAAAATTGTGAAATTATTACGAGCATTGTGGCCGATGTACACTGCACGTAAAAATGGCATGTTCTAACACTGCATCAAGTGCTGAATCGTATTTTACCAGTTAGTGGCAGCAAGCATCATAGTCACACGCAGTCAGACACTGATCCCTGCTACCACCAATCACTAAAGTGTTTAGATGATGTCAGTGATTCCGTCTGCATGTCTAAATCAAAAGCTCTGTTTAAAGTTACAGTTTTTTTGGGTGAAATGAAAACATGTCTAACCGGCAGTCACAATGCAGACAAACGTGTGGTGTCTTGTTATTTATTCTAAGCTTTTCGTACGTGGTAAGGCCAGCATTGTTATTTTTATTCTACATAAAACCATGTGTTGGTTCGGGGAAGCCTTTTATTTTCTGCACTGGCAATAGCTAACTCTGCAGATGTGCATGTTCTATTAAAGTTGGCCTCTCATGCTCATTTCCAGCTTCATATTTCTTGTTCTTTTAATTTTTTTGGACTCCAGAGTATTTTGGCAAGATTGAAACTTAAAAAAAATCCTTAGCAAAGGCATACAGTGGTGGGAAAAAGTTTTTGCCCCCTTCCTAATTTCCTATTTTTCTGTATGTTTGTCACACTTAAATGTTTCAGATTATCAAACAAATTTAAATATTAGACAAAGATACCACAAGTTAAAAAAAAAATCCTACCCTACATTGCCCTGTGTGAATAAATGATTGCCCCCTAAACCTAATTATAACTGGTTGGGCCACCCTTAGAAGCAACAACTGCAATCAAGTGTTTGTGATAACTGGCAATGAGTCTTTTACAGCGCTGCGGAGGAATTTTGGTCCACTGTTTTTTGTGTAATTCAGCCACATTAGAAGGTTCTCCAGAATGAACCGTCTTTTTAAGGTCGTGCCACAGCATCTCAGTCAGATTCAGGTCAGGACTTTGACCAGGCCACACTGAAGTTTTTATTTTGTTTTTTTAAGCCATTCCGAGGTGGACTTTCTGGTGTGTTTTGGATCATTGTCCTGATGCAGAACCCAAATGTGCTTCAGCTTGATGTCACAAATAGATGGCTGGACATTCTCCTTCAGGATGTTTTGCTAGACAGCAGAATTCATGGTTCCATTTACCACAGCAAGTCTTCCATGTTGTGAGGCAGCAGAACAGCCGTAGACCATCACACTACCACCACCATATTTTACTGTTTATTGTTCTCAGGTGCTTCTTTAGATCCTGGCATGATGTGTTGCTTTTTGAGAGCTTTAAGCCTGCTTCACTTTGTCAAACAGGTTCTATTTTTTTTATATCTGGGCTCTAAAATCAGTGGTTAGAGCACTGAACTTGTAAACCAGGGGTCGTGAGTTCGAGCTAAGAAAGTTTTCCTAAGGAAATTATGTAGAAAAATATTTCACAAGTGCAGGCAGCACCAATGAAATATTGTTCTACATAATTTCCTTAGGGATTAATAAAGTATTCTGATTCTGATTCTTGATTCAACAGGTCTACCAGTAGCCGGGGTTTGAGTGTTTTTTGCAATTAAGTCACGATTTAATAAGAGGGGCAATTACTTTTTCAAACAGGACGAGGTAGGTTTGGATAAATTTTCTCTCATAATCAATGAAATCATCATTTAAGAACTCCATTTTGCATTTTCTTGGGTTATCTTTGTCTAATATTAAAATTTGTTTGATGATCTAAAGCATTTAAGTGTGACAAATATGCAAAACACTAGGAAATCAGGAAGGGGCCAAACAGTTTTTCACACCACTGTATGTGTCAGTCAGTGGAAGTTGATTCTAAACTGTGCCGATGCACTTGTAAAATCATCTTGAGGTCATAGATAAGTGTGACATTAGTGCCCCTGATAATGTTGCTTAGCAACAGGGAGATCCCAAAATGAGACCATCACTCATCAGAGAAACTTGACTCTGCTAAGTTTGACATAGATGCCTTCAGCAGATACGCTATGCAAAAAATAGAGCATTTTTGATGCACTGGCGAGATGTGTGAGGTGTCAAATGTCAACAATGCAGCATCCCATCAACACAAGTGCTAAGTGAGCTTTATCAGATAAACATAAAACCAGGCCATTGCTCATAAAATGATAAGCTTGCATAATATCAGTGCAAAAAGATACAGAAACGCATATTTAGGGTAGCCTATAAACATATGGATAGGTAATACAGATCTCTCCTTTGGGTTTTTCCCTCAGCAAAACATTGTATCAGATATGATACATGCGTATAACCAACAGCTGTTCAACTCCTGATACATCGTACATCATACTTAAGCCATTAGTGTGACATTCATAGATTATATAAGACTTAAACAGTTTGTGTGAAAATCCTTTTTTTTTTTTTGCCTGACTGTATATGAACATGCACATGCAGAAACCACACATCTACACACGCTTCCTGAGAGACCAACAGGCATGTTAAAAATTCATGACAGGGCTTTGACGAGTCTCCACTCCCCCCCCCTGGGAGATATGGGGGAGGGTGAGAATGAGTGTGCCAGGAAAGCTACCTAATTACCCTTCTATTTCGCTTGTATCCCTCTCTCTCTTTCTCTCTTTTTTTATGTCAAACACATACAAAGGTTATCAGTCTACCCAAAGAAAGTAACAACACAATCAAATGTGCTTCACACTGAGGGATCTAGATTTGAAGAGGCCACTCAGTGAGTGACAGCTAAAGTCTCTGAATGAGCACAACAGTTCATTAGAGCTGTTGAAAACTGCCGTCTCTGCCAATTGATTAGAAGCCACTGTTACTCTGCTAAAATGCCCAAATTTGCACTATAATGGATTACTCTGTGCAAAACGCCCCGACCTAATGGTTTTTTTAGTCTCACTTTCACTAATTGTGAAAGTTGGACACCATAATGAGCTCACTCTTTCAGTTCATGACCACTGGAGACCTGAGAAGAGCTATCACTCCTCTGCAATTGGCAGCAGAGGGTTACATGGGTAGGAGAGTGAGAATTGGGTATATGATTCTTGGGAAGAGAAGTTGTTTTCAGACTCCTAGTCATAAAAATTGTATCTGGTTAAAAGCTTAAAAGACATCTAAATATACCTAAAAACCGAGTTACATTTCACTCAACGTGGCACTGAAATTGGGTCGTGTACTCCGGGGGACGAGGTGGTTCAGAGATTTCAGGGAGAACAGGGGGAACAAGCGAGAGTTCACAAGAATAAGCAGTCTCAAAAATGTTCAATAAAATCCACAGGCAGCACAACTGAAGCTAGTTAGTAGTTAGCTCCATCTTTTTTTCCCAGATGAACATAAAAATGACCTCATGATGACTGCAACAACTGCTGCGCATATTAATAATCTAAGAGCCAAATAGGGCAGATACAGCTTTTAACTGCTCATACTCACTGATGTATAGGATCATTGTTCTACTGCCATTGAGAGCTGACCTGAGTGCTGGATAGTCCTGCTAGTCCCGCAAGGAGATATTTCTGCCCTGCTCTCACCACTCTTAGTTGTCATTCTGCCAGGGCCGCCCAGCAGCCCACCATGCATTTAGTGAGAAAGCAGAGCACAGCTTAAAGGATAGACAGAGAAGATGAGACAGGCTCTGCTAAACCTCACAGAGCATCCCAGACACCCTGTGTGTATGCGTGTGTGTGTGTGTGTGTGTGTGTGTCTGCATGTGTGTCTAAAGGCTCCAGACACTGAAATCAATAGGCTGTTCAGTGCGCACTGCCCCACTCCCACAGACAACAAAGCAATACTTACAAGAGTAGTAACAGTCTAAATGATCATTAACACCCACATTCACTCTTATCTTACTCTTTCCCAGTTCTGATGTGTCCACACATCTTGTTTTTTACTTGCCATAATGAGCCCGGTCTCAAATGGTAAGAAAGTAAAAATGAGGGAGGTGTGAAAAAAGAGATAAAAAAGAAAGAGATGACTCTGAAAAGGGAAGAGGGAAGGACATAATTAACGAGCAGATGTATTAACACAAAGGACAGTCTAGAGAGAGAGAAAAAAAAAACAATACTCTGACTCAGCATAATCACTGCCTTCAAAGTAAACTCATTAAAACATAGCTCATCAGAACGAATGCTGGAATGAGGAAAACATATAGCTGGGTGGCTTATGGACTATTTACCAAGCAACGGGGTTGGTTTCTGTCTTAGGAAAAAGACAAACAAAAACACCTTCATCCATGTCTAATAAATAAATACTTTACGTATATGCAGGAATGTACATAAAGGAGAACAAAAAGAGTAAGAAAAAAAATGACTCATATCATGGGAAAGCAAGTCATGGAGAGCAGGGCAACGGACAGACAGACAGGACAGCAGTAGTTTAAAATGAAAGCTGCATGGAGAAAGAAGAGATAGATGGCAGAAGAATAGAGTGAGTGATAAAGCAGTGAGAGATGTCAGAGGAGATAGCCAAAAGGTTGATTTTAAATATCAGTTTGACAGAGAACTGTGACAAAAGGCCAGGATCTGAACAAAGGGAAGACAGCACTGGGTGTACTGGAACAGAGAGTTGACAGAAAAGGTGGGAGGTATGGACGTATCCACAGAGAAGGAGGTGAGATAGGTAAAAGGAGGAAGAAAGCATGAGACAGAGAAACAGACCTGAGGTATCTGCAGCTGCGAGAACCCATGGGAGAGCCTTGCAGAAAGGAACAGTAAATGTACACCTGCTGCCCATTCCATTTACTATTCTGGCTTTTTTTTGTTGTTGTCATGCACGTATCTCAGAGATGTATCGCTAAGTGTAGCTATATCCCCTACATGGACACCTTAGATGGATAATTGGTATTAATATACTTCTTTCCAGTCCACTTGGAGAATGCCATGTCCTTGTAGTGTATCAGCTGTGTTCAAGGATATACAACAGTTTGCAGGGTCCCCCTGAAGGCCTCTCGTACAACCTCAAATTATTATTATGATTTACAAACACTCTGATCTAAAGGAACCCTGCATACTTACCACTGCACAACATGGGAGTCAATAATGGCTCTCTTCCACAGTGTGTACTTTGTCCTGTCTCCCTCCCCTCACCAATCATGGCAGAAGGATTCAACCAGAGGTCTCTTCCTGTTAAAAGGGAGTTTTTCTTTCCCACTGTCACCAATCAAAAACTCCTATGCTTGCTAATAGGGGTGTCTAATTGTTGGGGTTTTCTCTTTATTATTGGATGTGCTTTATCTTATAATATAAAGCTTGTGACCTGGAGAAACTGTAGCATTAGGTATGCTTATTGTTTGTGCATCGATTTAGTATCTACAACATATTTATACCTATTATTTACTTAAATATTTCATCACTCATGAGTACAATGCTTACCCTACTGTTGCAAAAATCTTAGATTGTTTATGTTTATTTAATTAACACTTGAGCTTTTATATCTTCTTAAATTACTTAAGGGTGTGTTTTATAAATGTTTTCTATTCAAATCAGAGAAAACTTTATGTACAAAACTGTGGCATAAGCATACAATACACTGTAATATGTAGGAAAATATACATCATTGCCTTTTATACACCACTATCATATGTGGTGATAACTGCAGTATTTAACTTTTTCATGTTTCAAATCTACATTAAAAAAATCTTAGTATTAAAAAAATATTGATTTCATTTTTTTTTTCTGGTCTTTAAGATTTTCTGTTTAGTTTATCTGGGCTTGTTTCCCAAGGAAAAAGGGTTTACTATCTCTGGTTAGACTGATTCATTTTATTATTATGAAATGTCATTATTACAGTGTCTATTGGTTAATTACAATTGTATTAAAAATGTTTTATAACAATCCGTAAAGAATTAACATGTGCAAAGGAAGCATGGATATACTGTATGGTAGTAACCGCATCTGAGAACAGATCTGCAGAGAGACACTCATGCTAGTGTACAAGGCTGATACTAATTACCTTGTTTCATCTCAATTACTGCAATAATTACAAAGTATGGAAATGCTAATTCTTAAAAATGC
>VOQK01002326.1:65693-75879 GCA_015052645.1 Benitochromis conjunctus
AATTCTTAAAAATGCTACATGCCACATTTAATTGTCATTGATCAGTATTAATTTTGAAGAAACACAATCTTTAGACCACAAAAGGCTGTAATAAATTTTGTAATTCTCTAACACAGTTTGGATTTCATCTTGATTAATGTATTAGGTTATTGTCCCTGGCCTACTATAAGTCTAGTTAGAATTCCCTATTTCCAGTGCTTCCCCCCTCTCTTTTTGTTATCACACAAACAATAAATAAAAATGTATGCTCACAGAAAAAGACACACACACACACACACACACACACACACAAAGATACAGTTTACCTGCTTAATATGATCAGCGCACAATCGTGATGGGACGCAGAGTAACATCTGTTCTGGAGACTAGGATATCTCTGATCGTGTCATAGCTGCTACTCATTACTGTACACTGGTACACAGAGACACACACGCACCCACACACACAAACACACACACCTATAAATGCGTCTTCTGCTCATTATTATAACATTTTGACAGCAGGCAGCAGATTAATAAAAATATGGTCCAACACCTGGGGTACAAAGACTCCATTAAAGAGATCTACAAATACCACATTAAACACTTCACTCACATCTCTAGACAGAGGGAACTGGATAATTGAACTTTGTAGCAATTACCCTGGAAATCTTGAGAATGACACTTTTATAGATATGACTATGATTTTTTCATTATTGACATGATTGTAATCTAAATGTTTTTATTACCATATCATGCTTACAATATAGGGAAATTGTTTGAAAGACAGCTGGGACATTTTTCTTTCTCCAAATATGCTTAATATATCAAAACAGCACTGCAATCTTATGATATTGTGTTGTTTGTCTGGAAACAATAATATGCATTTGTTTCCCTCTTTTAAATGAGGTAATCTTGCACAATCCAGATTTACCAAATACCATGTTTTTGGTAGTTGGAGGGGAGGCTACCTGAAAAATATGACATTTTCACCACTTTACTGTTTTATTCTATGTCTACTTAAAATGAACTAACAGAATGTCAAAGAAGTCAATGAGTCACTGATTTGCTTGTAGTTTGGTCAGTCTGACAGTCAAATAATCAAGACAAAACTTTGCAATAGTTTGCATATCCAACAAGGCATACAATCAAAGACAATATAATCAACGTATTAGATCACATCCACTGGGCCTCAGAATAAGGATCTTTTTTTCTTTTTCATTAAAATGAGGTTTACACATAAGCTGCTAGTTAGCCGTTAGCACTGCTAAAAAATTAAGCGAACACTTGATCATTTCAGTGTAACACAAACTCAGTTTAACTTCAGAGATCTTTCTAAAATCTTTCTACTTAGGAAGTATAAACAATTGTCAATTAATTTCAGCTGCTTTGATGCACAGTGACAACAGTTGGACTGGAAAGACAACAACAAGACAGCCCCCCAAAAATGGAATGGTTTTGCAGGTGGTGGTCACAGACATGACTGAGTTTTCCTCTGGTTTGTTTCTTATCTTTCTCTTCATGAGCGCAGGTTCACACTGAGCACATGTCACAGGCATGAAAGAGTCTGGAGATGTGGTGGCAAACGTTACAATGCCTGCACCATCATCTGCAAAAGCAACTGCGACCAGTGGTGGACCTGCGAGCTTTAGTGTTCTCTAGCAAATGCCAGTCAAGCTGCGTGATGCCGGTCTGTGAGCACAGGTCCCATTAAAGCAGGGGTCTCCAACTCCAGGCCTCAAGGGCCGGTGTCCTGCAGGTTTTAGATGTGTCCTTGATCCACCACAGCTGATTTAAATGGTTAAACGACCTCCTCAACATGTCTTGAAGTTCTCCAGAGGCCTGCTAATGAACTAATCCTTTGATTCAGGTGTGCTGACCCAGGGTGTTATCTAAAACCTGCAGGACGCCGGCCCTCGAGGCCTGGAGTTGGAGACCCCTGCATTAAAGGATGCTGGCTCCTCATACTGCCTTCAATGAGTCTGATTTTGACAGTTTGGTCACAAACATGCACATGAGTAGCCTGCTAGAGCCCACATTGTAGGGCTTGACCGTGCTCCTTCTGTTCCTTCTTGTTATTTCTATTTCATTGAGCCTTAAAAGGCCAGAAGGTGAGTATGTGCCACAAACTGGGGCTTTTATATTTTCTTGTATCCATCTGTAGACTGCATTAAATCAAAATAATAAAATCAATATCAGAAAAAGCAGGTAAAGTATTTTATCAACATACTGCTAAATACCATTCTGTAAGGGAGTTCCATGATCATGCTGCCAACATTGTAAAATTAAGCTTATTTTGCAAAGACACGTTAATCCACAAATATCCACGTAGCAACACACCCCATTTTACAGCGCAGAGTCTCACACACCACCACCTGTGTCCTGATTTTTTTTTCTTTTTTGTGTGCTGCAGGCTGAGGGATTACTCTAAGTAATGCTGTGGAGTGGCTCATTAGTCACTGGATAGAGCCCTTCACCTCAGGAGAAAAGAGGAATTGTGCAGACACACACACACATACACATACAGTACTGTAGACACACACATTTACCCCATGCAGACTGTTCAAGTAAAAACAAATAACTGCGGCTGATATGTGGTTTCTGGACGTAGGGAACAACCCATTCAATGAGCAAATGTCTAAAAATGAGCCAGTATATTATTTAGAGTTATAACTCAGCCTCCAACACCAAAACTCAACATCTGGTTTATGTTATATTCAGTTCAAGTGATGTTATCAATGAAGCAAACCTCACATGGGCATCCAAAAAAAACTGTGGGACCGCGCACAATCACAAGGCACTTGTGTGGGTGGTATATTAAAGAGAGAGTTTGATGTGTGAGCGTACATCAGTGTCTTACGTCAGTGTTTATTCCGTTCATCTTTTGTAGCACAAGTTTAGCTGTATCAATAATTGAGCCTTTAATTACAGTGTACTTGGGCATTCAGGGAAACAGATAACAAGCTGAAGATGTAGGAGGGAGAGATGTGAATCAAGCCAAGAGAGTCTCACACAGTTTCGCCGTGTGGTCAACCGTATTCGATATCAACATTTTCATTATGCTATCACTCTAAGCAGAATTATTTACTCTAATGACCCTTTCACAGCTTCATACTGTTTGTGTGAAGGTGTGATAGCCATTTGTTCAGCATAAGAGGCAAGAATTTCCTTGGCCTTAAGATTGTTGAGATAAACCCATTATAAGGCAAATCTGTTTAGGCATATGGACTATGCTCTCTGTATTATAATAATAATAAAAGTAACAAGAATAAAAGTGAGATGAACAAGACAAGATTCTGGAAATCAATAGTAGGTGGACTAAATTTAAAGATACAAATATGCATTTATTAGAATTTATTATAAATTTATAGAGGAGTTTTTGGGTCTTTGGCCCTTTGGCTCATGCTTGTGTAGGTGGCTACATTTCAGTGCCTAAGCTCTATCAAACAACTGTCTGCCAATATCCCCTATTGAGTTTTCTATGTAGCAAATGATGTACAGTGGGTGGATCAGTGAGTGGGCAGGTGGACAGTCCAAACGGTGAATGTTTCCATGTGTAAATGTGTGAGTGTTCCCCATTGGGCTTCAAGCCACAGTATCCATTGTAAAACCTTTGATAAAGCGAGCTCTCCTAGCAGTGTGCAGCCAGGTACATATTAATAATGCATGCTACATTCTGCCTCACACTTATTTATGAAAGCATGAATAGGCACACATAAACGGACACTTATTTCACACAGCTGTGGCTAGGTAAGCTGTGGCCTTTGGAAGGTCATCCATCACGTGGAGTTAGAGATCAGATAAAAAGAAACAGACAAGACACAAGAAAGAGAAACGTGAAAGCCAACGGGAGGATGGAAGTTTGAAAGCGCTTGTCAAGTAAGTGAAAATGGCTTGAGTGCCTTGGGCAATCTCCAATTATATTGACATTGCGAGTCACTTCCAACCTCATATCAAAGGCACTGAGCAAAAAAGGAAGTCCCAGTTGCAATGAAGATTCGCTTCCTGCATTTTGCCTAATAAAGTTTAGAGCAAACAGCCCGCCTTTGACTTAGAAGATTGGTCAGCAAAAATCTCAAAGCACAACTGAAATCTAGTGGGACAGTTTGCTTCCTGTATACCATCTTCTGGTTTGAGTTTGCTGGTGTTTATTGTCACTCCTACTGTATGCGGTCTGCAAGTATTAGAAAGACTATACCCAAAAGGGAAACCAGTCGCACTATCGGCTAAAAGGCTTCTTTATTTCCTTAGCTGCTCTCACTATGATCCTTTGCTCACTATCTATCTGTCCATCAATCCAGATAGCCATTATTTTCATGTTGACCTGCCCCTCTTTCCCAGCATGCATTTATCATTTATCTTCTCATCCATACATCTCATGACAGAGAATCCAATATCAGTGTGCCTTGAGGTTACTCATAAAAGAAGATGAGGCATAATAAAGAGTGAGACGTGATCGATGTCTGGAGGTTGGATCAACTGTCAACATCAAGTTGATGTCCCACCCACCACCTAACCTTATGAACTTTTCACATAGAAAATACACAGTAACATTGCCCAGTATTACAGCCATTTCTCTCTTCAGCTGCTTTTCCATGCAGTAGAGCCAATACTCACTTTGCTGCTGATGCATTTCATGGCACCAGCACTCGGAAAATTGATAAGAACATGAGTGTCTTTACTTAACAAACAAAAGACAGACACTTGGCAGGACACATGTTTATGAACATTCATAAACACTCCCTTTCCATTACTAATTAGACAACAACGGTAAGGCCTTAAAAAGGCAATGTAAGGCAAATTGGTATTCAGCCTCCTAGTGGAGCTGAGAATCTCTGCCCTAAAAATATATTTAAAAAAAAGAAAGAAAGAAATTGGGGGGGAAGAACATCCCGAGGGTCGAGGCTCTCATTATCACATTCAGTCCAAAAGAAGAAAGATCTCAGTCCCTGCTCTCTGCTCTTTTAAGTATATGCTTCACCCGCTGTTCCTTCAGCATACAGCATCTATCCTCTACTGTGGAGCCAAATTAGATTTATAAATCGTCATACACATACAACTTTATGAAAGAAACATTAGTTGGCTATAAAATGTCCATCAAAAGTAATACGCACTCCTCGGGTTTTGATTGTGATAACATACAGACCTCCAAAAGGTTGTTCTGAACAGCTATTGGGTAGTTGTGTGCCTTAAAACAACTGAGTATGGAGACGCACCAGAGATCCTGTTGCTAAACCACTCTAAAATGTTTTGAATGATACTCCATTTAAAGGCTTTGGACTTCAACCAAGGAAAAAGCAACCACATTTGGAAAACTTAGCGAGAAAAATATGCAAACAAACAGATAATGCGCAGATGGTGGTGTGAATGTAGAACTATGTGTTACGTTTTGGGCAATAACTTGTGAATTACTCGACTTAGCTATTCATGGCTTACACGATAATTCTGTTACATTTATATATTGTGTCCTACTTAAGGAAAAGCAATCATTCAGTTTGGCATAAAAATATAGTTTTTCCCCATAATACAACTGCTGTTCTGGTATTTGTGATAGTTAGATACTCAACTGAACTTCACTGTATGTGAAGTGTATACGCATCAATATTAGAGTTACACATAATTCAGCTGTTCATGTTTGTTCAAGACAATTCAAACATAAAAGTAACTTCATTTTTTTATCATCTTTTTCAAATTGCTTTTATCCGCGTTAACGGTTTTCATCCCTGGTCTGAAAACAAATTAAATGTACCCAAAGTGAAGTCCTGTTGCAATTTTGACTTGAATGAGAAATCGGTTATTCATATTACTTTCACAGTGACTAAATACCACAAACATTATGCACCAATATTCATTTATTTATACCAAAACCTAATGCACTCCAGTTTATCTTTAGGTTTTTACCATCACACTCTGATCAGTTCATATCCACGGTGGAGTCTAGAAGAAGAACAGATGGAAAACTGGTCGCTGTCATGGCACTTGAAGAGTTTGTCCTGCGCCGCATCAAAAGTTACAAACAAACTGCAAACTGACAGTTGGTTCCTTTGAGAGGAGTGAATTTTACCTCCAAGGCAGCAGACCTCTTGCGTAGCAGCTGCTCTATGTTCCTGGCCGCTCTGGCCACTAGTTCCTCCGCATCGTTTTGTTCCACAGTGTAGAGGTGCTGGTTCCTCAGAAATATCTACATGGAGAAAGACCAATGTAATTACTGTTTTAATACAAAAAAGACTTTCACACATTAATTAGTTTGAACTATTGTTAAAACTAAATGTAATTTTCACAGGAAATTAAGAGTGATAACATTTAGGGGAAAATATACAAGGGGTTGACTTAAATTTTAAGAAAGAAAGAGGATTATGCTCTGATTGTATGCATGTGTGTGTATATTCTGGTGTTTATACCTGAGTGAGGCTCTTCCCAGCTGCGGCTGTGTCTGCCAGGGTAACAAGCTCTTTCTGCATCTGATCAACCCATTCTTTAATCCTATGGGACAAAGAAATGCACACAACCAATCCTGTAGCTCAGATATAACCAGATATAAGAGACGTCGCATGCATTTCAATTAAACTGTCTGTCAAGCTATCTTACATCAATCATCTAAAAAAGACCAACCAAGTCACGTGACGCAAAAGCAAACAAGGTCAAAGACAATCACTCTCGTGGGTCGGGCAAAATGTCAACCAATCAAACCCAGATCACCAGAAACAAACACAATGTCATCTAATAAAGCTTGTGTCACTGCATGTCAACTAATACATTTGCTTTCACAGAGTTCAAACATGAAGTCAACCAATCAGATACGTGCCAGCTATTGTTGTGACTAGTGACAGTGATGTGAGTGGACAGGCAGGAGGTGGGAGGTAGCTAAGACCAACATCCTTTTCTATATCTCAAAGAGCTTTAATCATTTCCAGCCTGCTGGTGCCATTGATGTACGAATAATAGCAACCAAACAACAGACTCAATGATGGTACCCATTCACTTGAGTGAAAATTGCTCACCTGATGCTTGCCTTTTTTTTTTTGTTTTCTGTGTAGTCATGGTACATCAGTCACTATGCCACACATTGGTTTATATCTTAGTCTCATCCTCCTCCATTACTCACTATGTACTCCTTCAACAAAGTGGCCATGGACGATGACTGGGAAGAGGAGAACCTAAGACATTTTGCACACTGTGAACAGTGACTTGTTATAGGATAATCACATGTTGTGACGCTACGCATGTTGTCAGGTGACGTGAGGTTGTAAGAGATTGAAGTCCCCCCTTGGCCGTCTCTAGTCCTCACAGCTGAGAGGGGGTAAAAGGTCTTAACACGCAGCCATAAGTGATTAAACCTGATCAGAGTGCTAAAACAGAGCTTTTCCCTATGCTTTAATAATAAAGTACTTTTGTTCTTAATCAAAGATAGATCAAAATATGAGTTTGATCAATATGTTAAATGACAAATGTAGTGTGAATAATAAAAATGACATGATCCAGCTTCAACCTTGGTAGATTAATAGGTAACAGCAGGAATGTGAGACGATAAAAACTCTGTCACCAGACCATCATTGTACATGATTTTAAATGAAGAAACAGCTGTTAATGGTTGACACAGAGCCATAATTCATATGTGATTTTGCTGATAGTAAATTATGCTTAATACTGATCAGAATATCATCAGGTATATTGAAAATGAGTAGGTGTAAGTGTAACCCGGATAATAAATAAGAAAATGTAATCTATGCATTGATTCTAATAACAGACCTCACTGGAAGCCTCCACAGAGTCTGACCTTGGTGTGTGTGGGTGTGTATGTGTGTGTGGTGCAGGATGGGGGTGAAAGTGATGCACAGGAGTCACCGGTCTCTGAATGTCAGACTTAAAAAATGTATGATTTAATAAAAATAAGTTATTTTAAATAAATGATGAGTGACAAACCGTTTAAAAAAGTAAAAGAACCTATTCCTCAGTATTCGAATTAAAAAGGGATTATGTTACAATGAATGTCCATGTGAGAACGTGCTAAAGACAAGTCTAATTGAGGTAGAATTACATAAACTGAATGAAACATGAAGTGAATTATACCCATATGTGACTAAATGTTTAAATGTGATGGGATTTCCGTGTTAACAATGACAAAGGAAATGTAATGAAGTGATTTTCAAATTTACACTTTAAACTTTGTGTTAAATCACGTAAGACTGATAGACAGAGATAGATAAGGTGTGGGTGAACATCAGGTGATTAGATGTTAATAATGTGACTGGATGTCCCCCAGAGGTGATGTTAGATGTCATCTCAGAAGATGTGGCATCCAGTAAGAGAGAGGAGAAAGGGTGAACATGAAAAGTTAAGTGAAGAAAAGATACAAGACGCTAGAGTGACTGACCCAGTCCGACCCGTGGACCTGCAAATTGGTTGTATATTTTTGACTTTCCTCTCTGCTCATTTGTGTGTGTGTGTGTGTGGTTTGTGTGTACAGCATACTTCGCATGAATTCCCGAGGGATACTTATTTCCTGTTAGGTGATTATCATCAACTCGGAACACGGGGAAAAGTGCATCTTTAGGCCTGGTTGTGCTCCCTTTCTCCAATATCTCCTCACCAAAGATAAGAACACAATCAGCATTAGCTCAGAGTCAGTTAATTAGATAATTATAGTTCAGGTGATTTGATTGTTGTTTTGTGATTATTACTATTTGTTTTTGCTTTGCTCCTGCTAATTTGCTTTAATAACATTTCCTGCAATTAGTCTAAATTGTAGACGTTCACTTTTTAACCTTTTGTGAAACTTTAAAGGTAAAAATCTGAATATCATTCTTTACTAGTCCAAATAACTCTTACAGGTTACTCTAGTCATTTGAATACAACACTCCCTGGGGGCCTATTGTCCTGGCTTTTAAAATCAACCCAGTTATTAAGAAGTGTCGATCGAGAGGGGAGCTGCCGTTTAGTAATGAATGGGGCATTTTTCTTATCAGATGACAACAGTGGAGGACATTTGGACGATTACAAGGCAGTCAGAGCTGGGGAAGTCCCCTCACATACACTGGCTCCAGCTGAACTCTGCATTACTTACTGGGTAAGAGACCTATAGAATCAGAGGTTAGGACTTTTAAATCAGAGAGCTGAAACAGACTTCCCGTATAGGGGTCGTGGACTCCGCAGATCAACGATGTAGAAACATTTTTTTTGCCATCTATACTGTATGAGAATGATGGTAAGTTTGTATAGCATACAGAGGTTCTCATTAACATCCATTTCACAACTCAGCTGTGATTAAGGTGAAGCAACATGCACACACACACACACACATACTGGAACAAACATTGAAAATCAGATATTCAAACTCAGAAAATACTTTCAAAAACTGTCATTGCAGCGGCGTGTTGAAAGTCATTCAATTTACTACGTGAAAAACATCGACCGCGACATTTAGTACAGCTGAGGGAGTTGGCAAGACAGAAAGGTTCAGAAGATCAAAAAGCAAGGAAAAAAATGCATCAGGGATACAAAATCCACAGTGAATGAGGAACATTCAAAGCAAGCACACTTGTGGAGAAAGATGAGACACTTTGCAAGATAGGGAATACCACAGGGAATAGTGAATGTGAAATACAGTAGTTTAGGGAAAGCTTTACTAGTGTAAGTCAGGAGATTTTAATTTTTGCTTCTCAATCTCCAACTTAAAAAAGTACAGCTTCTTAAACTCCAGAGTGATTTGAGGAAAGTTGAACTCTGCAAATATTATTACCCGTCACATGTAGGCTGCTTATTTCCACTGAACCTATGGCCTATTGGCTAATACAAATTATAAGTGTTATGCTGATGGGCCTGTTATCCATATTTTGTGTTGATCTATTGCTGTCATAATTGTTAATTTCTTCATAATAATCATTGCCAATTAGACAACCTTACCAAGAGAAATATAATTTTCTTCGCCTTTGTGTCATATTTTATTTGGATTTTAAATTTAGCAGCATAGGCCAAGGTTTGCGTGATGTCTTTAAGTATATTGTGACACTTTTTAAAATCCTATTTTTCATGTGTATAGCGAAACTCTATACTGTTTACACAGTGTGTGTGTTTATGTGGACCTTAGCTCTTGAAGCCTGCAGCACAGACAAGTCAACTGTGACTTGTCATTCAGAAAGGCAGAGGCACTTTCACCTGACTTCCTGAGTTTAGCTTCTGTGGAATCTTATCAGTGTAAATTTCTGGCT
>VOQK01002328.1:0-12967 GCA_015052645.1 Benitochromis conjunctus
ACTTGTAATTCCCATCCTGGGACTCTGAAACCAAACACCACACAGGTTTGCGTTGCACCCGGAGCAGATTTATATGCAACAAAAATAAAAATAAGGCAAATGTTACGTGGCAGGTGCAAATCAGCAGGGGGAGAAAAGGGGCAAAGTAAGAGAAACAGTGAGAGCTGTCAGTCACACTTTATTGTTCAGACATTGTTTATGAATACTTTAAGTGGCTGGAAGGACTCATGGGCGGCAACACATGTGTGTCTGCACGACGGCAGCTGTGCTATTACAATAGGCTGGCTCTTTTACTGTCAACATGGATGCAATTTGGTTTGAAGGAGTCTGCTGCTCCAGCTTTAATTTTTATATCAGGAAAGGAAAAAGTGTCTGAAGTACTGCTATTTCCATTTAGTTTGATACTATATTTTTTCAACTGTGTGTCTTTTGATTGGCATTAAGTTTGCACTTTTCAGAAAGTCAGCAAATCGATAAATATACTGCAGTCATAAGATTTTGATTTCAGATACGTAAAATCCAGGAGGCTGCAAATGAACATCTTTTAAAATGCATATACCAGTAATACAAATATGGGCAAAGTGGGAACTTGGAACAAATGATGCACTTCCTTAAAAAAATAAAACATTCCTAGCTCGTGACATCTCCACTTTTATTCATCATGCCAGAGAAATACTTTTTGTTTTGGTATTTCCACAAACTTTCCGAAGAAAACACATACGGCTCATTTGCCCTCCAAAACTTTCCTATTGTGAGCAGTCTTTGTGGTTTCTCTGTTGGACACGCTTCAGTTGCACATTGCACTTGAAGGCAGCAGCGATTGCATGCTAATTCATCTGCGGTCCTGTTCTGTCGTGTGTGTTAATCCAGCAGGTCTGCGTCAAGCCAAACTGTAAATAGTCCCACAGCTCAGAGCCAGACTCACAAACGGTGCAAAGTGTGAAGCCACGTAAGAGAGGAAACTTCAACTTTAACTCAGATTTGTCCCATCGGGGACCCCTGCTGGTTCTGTTGTTCTGTCATAAAGAGAATCTCCCTTCTAATTAAGTGTATGTTTTCTCGAGCAAAATAACTCCCTTGAGTCCAAAGAGAAGATGAGAGGTAAACTGAAACTGCCCTACAAAAGTTATATTTGTATGGTAGTCACACAATTTTCGAGCCAAGGACAAACAAAACATATATAAGACTGCAAGAATTCCCTCACGGGTTTTATGAAATGAAACCGATCATTGCTTGACCCGCAACTTGTGTCCAGCTCCCCCTTGACCTTGCCTTTCCCTCTCTGTAATTTCAGTCCCTTCGCTCCAGTGTGTGTCTTATTGAAGCAGGCCTTTCAGATGTGTTCATCCACTCTCTCTGGTAAACACAGACATTGTGTAAAGAGAAATAAAAGTATAACAGAGCCAGCTGCTCCAGACCAATAGGCCTGGAGCTGAAACAAGCGGCAGGCTTTTATGACCCAGCCACTACACCACAGCAATTAGGTTCTCCCTGTAACTTTCATCTCTCCACAAAAAAGCAGGAATAATATGAGAAAAATACATACACCCAGACAGGGCACATCGTTGAGGGTTCCCAAATGAACTTAGCGCATTACAGGAGTGACGCTTTTAAAAAATAATGCAAGATTGGATGGATAAAATGGTGACTGGATTATTTGTCTTTTGGAAACATAAGCACGGGTTGTTTCCCTTTACTGAAAAATAGATATTTTTATTTTTGCATACAAAAACGAATTCAAACGCATCAACGATGCCGCAATGTTTTCCTTAAACTGCTTTAAAAGAAATTTCGAATGCCTGCAAGACGCCTTCGGCACTTCACTCGTCTGTTTTACAACTCCGCCTCAACAAAATAAGACTCGAAGCACCTTTTATTGTTCCCCACAGAAAATCTAGTAACTTTTTTAAAGAACGACCACTCCCTTGACAGTACTATGCAAATGTGACCAAGAAACTCAGCAAAGGGCCTGTGCCGTCACTACAGCTGAAAGTCTGCAGCAGGTTCCCCAGTAACCAGACACACGGACTCATCTCATTAGCCGACCCTGCGTCCTTCCTTAAGGAAACATTCACAGTTGGCTATTAAAGACAGAAAGCCGAGAAGCTTCATATTTGAGCAAAAGGGGGTAAACTCTAGCATGGAAACGAGCTCTCGGGTTTTGTTATTATTTCTGTATCTAAATTCAGGTTTCGCTCAAGTTTCTCGTCCAGATGGTGAAACCTAATCAGAGCTCTATCTCATGCAACAGGCAGCGCTCTGATATTTAGACAGCTGACTGAGTCAGCAGCCTAGTTAGCCCCAATAATCAGCGTGATTGGTGTTAGCGTTGGGAGAATGCGCTGCACATGTAATGAGTATGCAGTGACTATTGTTGCAGAGGAAGTGGGATTTGGAGGCAAAGGCTCGGTTTTCCAGTGATTTGACAAAAGAGGAAAGGGAGTAGGAGGTAGAGTGATGAATTAATGGGTTAAATGTACTATATCAACATTTTGCATGTGGATCACTGGACATTTAGTGCAAATGAAAATAAAACGTTGAAATCTGTGTCATTTTGTGTTGTAAAATGGCAAAGACTTCAGTTTAAAAGAAACTGTCACATACGGAGTTTCTATTGAATCAGCGCGTGATTTGGATTGAAAGCTAAATTAGTTCCAGTGGTGTTTTTGTTGTGCATTATTATTTAAAGTCAGTCTAAAGTTAATCCTGTTGTATTTCCCAAACAGTTGGTATATAAACTGGTCGTCAGCTACAGCAACACCCAACTAGTCAGAGGGGGAAAAAACACACTCTCCAAGTATCCTGTGGAGATGTGGGAATATCACCGGTCAACTTCAGATG
This sequence comes from Benitochromis conjunctus, assembly GCA_015052645.1. Lineage (NCBI taxonomy): Eukaryota > Metazoa > Chordata > Actinopteri > Cichliformes > Cichlidae > Benitochromis > Benitochromis conjunctus. Next base: position 2,842 of record VOQK01002328.1, read on the forward strand.
ATGCACTGCGAGTACAGAGACCTTATCCAAAGGGTGCAGGATTAGCAATGACAGGCTGCAATCCTCAAATGGACAGAAACTGGCAAGCACACTTTCTATGAGAAACTCTCACTGATATCACTTTGCTAGTGAGATTTCTTGCGACCCGACCCCGGCCATTTGTCATCGTGTGATTGATTGTCGTGGTGCCTGCAGGTTGCAAAAGTTTTGCGGGTCATCAGCTGGTTTATTATCAATTTAAATCTAGTCATAAAAAATGTGTTTGTTTATTAATGATTTGTGAGAAGTGTGCTTTTTATAATTATCTGTGGTTTTGAATTTTTAAATACATTTGTTTGAATGACGCCCGACTCAAGAGCAATAAAATGATTATGCATACATGATTTAAGGGGGATTTTGGGGAGAATCACAAATGTAATATTTAACAAAAAGGTGTCGTTAAAGCTCACTGCCCTGGGGGCCTTCACTGTTGTGAACATACAACTGCCCGTAGATAAAAATAAAGGAAACTTGTAATGGTCTTTTAAATTTTATAGGAATTAAGTGGTGTGTTTTTTGTAATAGTAAGATCATTTAAGATCAATGAAAAAAGATAAAATATTAATATAATTAGCTACATTTATTTTGTAACAGTAGTAAGTGCCCCATCTAAACTTGGCCTTTGTTAAACATGACACTGCAAATATTTTCCAGTCTTTCATTTTACTTCAGTAAACCTGTGATTTATTTTAACAGCAGTTCTTAGTAAATGAAAACAATTAGCGTCCGCCCGGTCGTTTGGTGTGCCGTGAGGCACCGCTGTAGTCTTTTACAATCCATGACATTAATTCTTTACTGCCCTCTTTATTCTCAGCTCTCTAAAAAGTGTCGCAACAAACCAGATGTGATTTTTAAACAAAACATGGCAGTAGTCAGATGTGCCCGCACACTTATGATGTGGCCTTTGCTCCACGCTTCAGTCCGCCTGTCGCCTCCCGTCTTGCTGCGTGTCAGCCGGCACCTACAAACTGCTTTCCAGACGTTTTAGTGTTTTTCTATCAGAGCTGCAGAATTCCCAACAGTCGTGCTGTTGAATGATTTAGAGTGATGTGTACAGATGTTTCTGTTATTCTTCAGCTCTGTGTGGAATTTCGTAAATGCTGATATTTATGTTAAAATGTTTATTCAAGTAAAATAACGAACAAAGACATTTTAGAAATGCCTCCAAAGTATTTTAAAAGAAGTCCGGGGTTGTGCAGTGTGTCAGCTTTAAAAAACACACAAATGAAATCTCTGCCTTCAGTTCTCGCTTCAGAAAATCCCAGCTTCTCTTACCTGAACTGTCACTTTTCCTCTTGCCGTTTCTCTTCTCGGCCTCGGCAGGTGACAAAGTCTGTCTGCCAAAGTCTGCAGGCACACAAGAGGCCCCTGTAGGGGTGCTGCCACTGCCTAGACTGGGGGTGCTGGCGCAAATACTGGGCCCACCGGGGTGGCCCAGGTCTGAAGGTGTGGGCCCATTGTCGTGGGATGAGTGGGAGTGTGGGTGGCAAAGGCTGTGGCGAGTACTGCTGCCAGGTGACGGCATCTGCGGGATATGCCAAGATGTATGGTGCTGAGGTGGGTGGTGATGCTGCTGGGAGGGCAGGTGGCCGCGGTGAGGGTGGTGGTGGTGCTGCCCAGGAAACAGGCTGTCGTCAACCGGGTAGCTGGAGATGATACAAGGCGAGGGTGAGGAGGTAGAGGAGGAGGACGACGAAGAGGCCAGGTCAGGGTAGGAGACGTGGTCCGAGCGTCCGTGAAGCGCCAGAGGAGACTGTGTGAAGGCGGGATGCAGGGCCTGCGCCGGGGCGTGGGGGCTCCGCAGACAGCCGAACAGTGTGTGATCCATCGTGTGCAAACACACACACGGCCCTCCAGGAAAGGTGAGAATGGCAAGCTTAAGAGGCAATGTTACTAAATCAACCAAAAACAGAAAGATCACAAGCGCATATCCAAGATGCTTCCCTTTCTCCCTTGACTATCCCAAAACTTTTCTCTTCAGTTAGGAAAAAATAGTCAGAGCAGCAAGTAAAATGTGTTTTGAAATGGGTGTCCTGTGGTAATCCAGAGCGTGCGGCCAGTTGCCAGGCTGTACAGGATAAACAGTTAGCCCAGGACAAGCTGCAGCTGAGCCTCTCAGATGTCAGGAGGAACACGGGACTGGAGCTCGAGGCTGGGAGCAGAAGGAGGTTCCTAGGAACTGCAGAACGAGGGGAGTCAGCGCAGGGGATGTTATAAATAGGGTGTAACGTGAGAGGGAGGCTGGGTCATAGACTGCATACGCGCTACTGACCACATACATATGATCACCCTCCAAAAAGCACAGCATAATAAATCTGTACTATTAAAATGGCTGAGCCTCAGGAAAGAAGGCAATTTATTTTGGACTTGGATCTGACCTCGGGTGGCCATCTTTTTTTTCCTACAAGAAAACAGCCTTAATGGTTCATGGGTGGGGCTGGGGGAGGGAGAGGGAGGTCGTATGAGGGGAAGGGAGAGAGTGTTAAGAGAGAGCGAGGGAGAGGTGTCAGGGGTTAACTCAGCGTGTCGCCCCATCTTTGTCAAAAGTTGGTACCGGGCGAGGATGCTTGCTGCGTCCATTAATGGTCACTTTAGGCCATCGCTATCATGATCATGTGATGTTAAGAGATCTATTTAGTCACTGTGACACAGACTTGCAACTTATTGGAAACAAATATGAAAAGTTTTTTTCCAAAATAAGTGTTTGAGTGAAAGGAAGGCAAACGTTTTGCCCAAGTTCCATGCTAGACTTAGAATGACCACGCTTCCTTTTTAATGTAGCGTAACCAATCATTTTGTGAATGTGACTTTTTTTGGAAATGGTGTTTATCTCATTTTGAAATGAAACACATCATTAAACCGATATGGATACATTTCGACTTTTGATACGAGGTCGTGAAGGTCACAAATCTGCTTCCTGAAATAACAAACTTTGATTCCGCTGTTTTTTATCACCAATAATTGCCGTGGCAAATATGGAAATGCTATTTTAGACAATTTTAGATGCCAACACATTGTTTTTATATAAATTATGCCTGTAACAAATTATATATATATGTATATATTAAATATTAGTATGTTGAGAGTATTTGAGTGCAGAGAAGGACGTGAACAGAAGGAAATTTTTTCATACATTTTTTGCTCCTAACATTAGTGTCTCTCTTTAAATTTGTTTGGCTATAAAAGAAAAGTCATTCTTCGTGAGAAGTAGGGGGAAAAATAGCAGCTGGGAAACAGCTGTGAATGTGTCGCTGGTTTCTCTTATTTTCTCTAATTATTCATATCCAGAGCTCAACTAAAGCTTAAATAAAATCAAATAAAATTCATTTATTTTTCTCCTGTCAACCTCATTTAAGACAGAAAGTCTGGGAAGAAAAAGATGACACATAATAATGATTTGTAGCTGTATGGTATTGACCTAATAGGGGACTTATAAAAATCTGGTTGTATGCAATTAAATTTTCTTAGTTATGTCATTAAAAATGTAACACTTAGTGTGATATATATGGTTCATATAATAGAATTAAATTGTCATTGAAGTGTTTTACATTTTCGGTGAAATACAGATGAATAATCGTGTGATAGATATCTCCTTTCCTTCCTGCTTTTGTGTTCTAAAACTCAAAAGCAACCTTGCACACTGCCCACAGTATAAATCAAAAGAATACAGAGTATAAATTAAATCATTATAAGGTATAAAACAAAGCTAAAACTCAAATCTGCTTCAGAGCTTTCATGGCCCGGCCAGGTTTTAGAGGGAGACGGTCATGATGACTCTACGCTCTGGGGATCCAGTCAGGCTGTGCCATGGGGCTCTGTGAGCCGCCCGAGAAAGGAAATTAATTCCTCTTTGAGGGAAAATTACTTTAACAGATAGCATGGTGGAGGCAGGCTGTAACTTTGCCGCTGTCGCTCGCCCCCCCCCCAGTCCCTCCAAAGCCTCTGAAGGCAGCAGAGGCAGCGCAGCAGAGGAAAGGCACCTTAGGTGAGTGAGTGTCAAACTCTTCTACTGTTTATCTTACAAATTAAGGCTATTAGCAGGTTAGCCCAGGCTATATGTTTGCTCAGGGCCTTGAGCAGGTATTAATACACACGTGTTTCCAATCCTTTTGCTGGTCTCGCTGCACCGATGGCCTGTGGCGTGGGTGTTTTCAGTCAGTCCGAGTCTTTGGCCCTCGTGAGCTTTATGAGGCAAAATGTTCTAGTGTGTGAATAAGTGTGAGAGTGTTGGTGTGTAAAATAGGGATACACTCATAGTTGAAGCCGACATCTTTTATGGTTAAAAACAAATGAAGGATCAAAGAGTCTCACTGTCCTCATAAATGTAATTAAATATTTTATACATTTTATATATTTAATTAGCTTTTCTTTTTTTTTTTATTACTGTAATTAGATGTAATTCCTTACACTGGTTACATATTGTGCCTTTAAGAGCTCCTAACCCTAAAAGTAAATGTCATTACTTTGTATTCAGAAAAGATATTTAGTGTTGCATGATGGTGTAAATGCAATTTCAAATGTGTTTCTAGTCTGAAATTAAAAGAAAAAAAAAAACCAGCAACTTATTTGGAAATACAAATGGCCCCATTTGATGATATTCTGAATACCGGCACAAACCGTGGTGCTGTAAATCCACAGCTACCTGTGTTGGCCTCCAAAAGCACACATTTGTCTGACTTTTTATGTGATGACATGTGACATGAGGTTTTAAGGCGAGTGTGTGTGTGTAAAGCATAAAGAAGAGACTACCGAGAGGCTGTGTTTGCGATGATCTTAAAGCGGGGGTCGGGGCAGCACGTTTTCTCTACAGTAGACAGAAACTGAAGGTAAAAGACCTGCTGCTCAACCTGTGGCTGTCAGTCAGTCCCGCGGGCAGGACAGATTACAGCAACCACAGCTCTGTACCACCGTCACCAAAACAAACATGCAACTACCCACTGTACTCCTTTTCTTATACTAATTCAGAGAGTGTGTGTGATGGTGTTTAAAGTTAACATCGTCACTTGCTGCTAAATGACCAAACTTTGTCTAATTGCTGACATTTTACTAGCCAGCAACATTGAAAGTTCTGGCTTTAGCCAAAAGATGAAACAGTGAAAAAGTATATCTGCCTCTCTTTAACGTGTTATTGAAAACGTCTAAGGTTTTTTTTTTTTTCCTTGTAGGCAAAACACAAAACAGAGCAAACATTAGAAGAAAAGAATAGGAGGAAGCTGTGTAGTTGGATTTAAAAGAGCTTGGAAGAGAAAAATCTTACCTGGAAATGTAATAGGCCAATACAGAGTTACTACACGGGTAAGCACACGAGCGATGATACGATCAAAAGCAAAGAGATAACGACAAAAATCCAACAGAAGCATAAAAGAAATAATGTGTTGAAAGTGTGTTGTATACATTAAAGAAATGAAAAAAAATGAGAGAAGGGTAACAGTATGTTTTTATATTTCCTTTATTTAGCATATAAATGAGCCTTATATGGCACCTGGCAGTGAACAAAGACATTATAATATATTTGTTAATATGTAACAAATATGTCGTTATGGGGCTCACATGTTCAAACACATAACGAACGACAAATTAGAAAAGCACAGACGTAATAATGTAAAATATGTTTTTTTAGGAGACGTTGTAACTGCTGCCTTTATGTCCACATGCAGCAACTTCAGAGTGTGTTACAAATCATTATATATTTATATACTGCATTAAAAAAGAAAACTGCATTGGCACACCAGCGTACCAGACTTTATGATAAAACTAAATCCTTTCAGTTATTCTTGCTGCACTCACTTTCCCAAATTTAACGGGCCCGGATGTGTAATATGCTTCACTACAGAAAAGCTTTGATGCCGGCTCTCTCGGCTTCAGAGTCTAATATGAGCGTTTAAAAAGGCCCAGTGTGTGTGTAATGATTATTAAACATTTTCCTCTTGTTTTAGTCTCCGGCTAATATGGAAACATTTCAGAGTGTATAACACTCGGTGAGCCTGTAAAGCATGCAGGCCAAGTACAGACGTGATAACCGAAGTGTCTTTGTAAATAAGTAGAAACCTGCAAACACTGATTTCTCCTGACGCAAGATGGAGTGACTACAGTGGTTTTTTAAACAATTGCTAGCAGACGTGTTGGAAGACGAGCCATTTTTATGACTGTCATCAATAGAAAGTCACTTTAAAATGAGTAGCAGAAAACTGTTTTTTCCCAGTTTTTGTCCGGCTCCTTAACTTGAACATATTTTTAGGACTCAGATTGTTAATAAGGAGACGATACTTAAATATCGGACTGCGCTACAGCGTCATTGACAAATACCATATCACACCGAGCTGATTTTGTGAGTAATAACAGAACAGGGACAGTGACTGTGTGGAGATAAATATATGCGGGTGGTGTGGAAACTGTCGTCGCTGCTCATTTCCTTTCAAGCTTCAGCCACAGATTTACAGCAGTTGTCAGGAACATTGTCCGTATGCAGGATCGTGGGATGTCAGTGATATACGATGAAGAGAGACAGTAAAAGTTGTCTCCGTTTACAGCTCAATTGCATAAAGAGAACGGCAGCCCTCTCAGGGCGTGACAGTAAGACAGCATGAAGAAAAAATTGTGACGGCTTTAAAATCATTTTGTCGTTTTCAATCGGACCAACAAAATACATTTTTTACTTTCGTGTGATTCGACACATTTCTGTTTACATGATGGGGAAAGAATGTTTAAACTCTGAGAGGGAAGGGTTTTCTTCTTGTTAAACAGAAACCTTTAATTTTTTAAGTTCAACAGATACTCTTTTACTTTAAAAGTATTTTTTTAAATTACTGGTGCCAGGAACACCCGCATCCTCCAGTTAGTTTGGTTTTGTTTGAAACAATTATTTGGCTCCTTTGACAAAAATGTACAAAATTAATCTGATTGATTCAAAACATAAGCCAGAAACAGGCTCATTTTCTCCCCCCGAAAAGGTTTTAGTTCAAACATAACACAGCGCTGATGATAGCGCCTCTGAAAAAATGTGTCTTTAGCGTCTGTTATGCTCCTCTAATGGTGTCATCTAACTCACTTGCTGCTCTTAGGTGGCCATTTTCTGTGTCTTTAATGGCCGTGGACAGCCGGGGTGAGATCATCATCTATAATGGGGGGGTTGGTTGGAAATGCCGGGTGTGATGGTTCCCCTTTGCCTCCAGCTTGAAGGAATTGGAGCCTGAGTAGACGTGTGTGATGCTGTGCAGGGCCCCCGCACCCAGTCAGACCACACCTCAAACAGCCCGGGGTCGCCACACTAAAACCTCCATTTAGATCTGGACCCAGTACAACCGCCAAAACCAAAAGCGGCACCGGCTTCAGCCAGCCGCAGTGCTAAGCTCGTTTCCTCCCAGACTAAATTTGTAAACGCCCTCCTTCATTTCGCCCCCTTCACACTCCTCACCATCTCCAAACGAGAGGGAATGGTTGCCAGGCGGGGAACAACTCCAGACTTCTCAATTTGTGAACCGGCCCATTAGTGATTTTTTATTTGTTCGATTTGATCGCCTGCCCACCTACCGCCCAACCAAAACCACCCTGCGCACTGCACTTCCTGCTCCACACTATAGCACATAATGCTGCAGGCCTGGTCCAATCGCTGAGGAAGAGCTCTGGTCGTATTGCATCACTCCAGCATCCCTCTGATGGTCCAGCTTCAACATGCTGTTTCAATAAGGCAAATCATTCAGAAGAGTGAAGTCAACCTTTTATGATTTAACGGCTTCCTTCTCCCTTTGGGTTCTTGGGGGTTTCTGGACGATTCCCAGAGAATTTGTTCCGTCGACTTACCATACGGGGGACCGACTTGTTTTCTGACTAATGCAAGTGAACGTGTTAGGGCTGGTAAATCTCATTAACACCTAATCCAGTGCCATCGGTCTGATTTCTGCTCAGCATCATCATTAGTTTCATAGTGGATCAGCGATGGTAACGTTTACGACGCTGTCTCTTAGAAGCTTGGTTCATACAGCACTGATTTGCAACAGCTTTGGAAAAAAAAATATTACATAACACGGAAATGTTGTTCAATGAGTTGCAAAAATGTTGGTGCTGAACTTGTTTAGGGGTGATGGATTTCATTTGCTTTCTTTCAAAATACCCTCAAGTGAAATATCCTTCACTACTCAGCTTTTGTACTTTTGTGCTCAGGCACTGGCAGCTCTAGGATATGATTAGAAGAAGGATAGTCTGGTTTAACAGGGAAACATGTCCACAGCGGCTTCAGCCAAAAAGATGGTCGTTTTCTAACTTTAGTCTAATCTTTATTAACAAATAAAAAATGGATGGGTACATATGCATTGGTAATGTTACTGATTCCAATGTTTGTCTACTGTCTCTACTGTACTGATTAAATGTTCCGCTTTTTTTGTTATTGTTGGGGGTTTTTTAGAATGGAAAAATGTTAATATCTGAAAACTGTTGAGTCATCCGATGAATCAATTCCCAGATTGGTTATGCCCGAACTTTAACCTGGTGCTCTAAAAGCAGGCTTAGATAACATTTTGAAGCTGACGATAATAAAGTATAAAGTACGGTCAGAAGACCTGCCATGGGACAATTTTTTTTTTTCAAAAAGTAACATTGCATTCGAATTTGAACCAACATTTTTTTGTTTTTTTGTACATTTTCATTTCAAACTAAATATGATTTTATTTTATTTTTTACTTCCGGTTGTGTAAGTAGGGTCAACATCAGATTTTCATTGTGTCTGTAGGGTGTATGGGTGTGGCTGTGATTGGCTGATGTCTCACCCTCCTGTTAGCTTTGTTGCACCTGTTAAGGTGGGACAAATAACACCAATATCATCCTCATTAATACACTTTCTTCACATTATTTTTCTTTCTTCACTTTGCAGTCTGACCAGATGTCAAATCAATCAAAATAACTGAAAGCAGCTGTTTGAGTCTGAAGAGGAATTAGCTGCGCTTTATTTTATACAGCCTGACGGTGCCCCGCGCTCTTGTTTTGGTGGATTTTTATCAAGGTTTGAAAACAGCGCAACTTTAGGAACATAGAAATTACAACATGAAACTAAATAAAAAGTGAGACTCATTAATCTCTGTGTAAATTGTGATTAAGATATGTCTCTTTGGATTCAGCTTTCATCTTTAGCATGTATCTTTGTAACATATGTCTGACATATTGTTGCTTGCATGTCTTGTTCTTTTTTATCTTTCTTTGTCTTTTTTGTAAAATAATTACATTTTGGTAAGTTTGTTTGTTGCAAAGGTACTTTGTGATGGATGTCTGTGGGATCAAATGCCATTCTGCCATGTTTTTACAGCCGCTCACTCTACTGGTGGGCTGAATAGTAAGAGCTTTGCATGTCTTTGCATTATGATCAAAACAAATTTGTTGGTCTAAGCTTTTGATCATGAGCATCTGCAACACTTTCAAGTGGTTTTAGTCTAGAAATAGAAAAACGCGCCTAGAATATAAGCTCGACTGCAACCATAACATCAACCTTAAAGTCACGTTGCTAACGTAGTTCGGTCACTTCTTCTGCTGTGATTATCAGCCGTACTATATTCATTTACACATATGTGTCTTGTAATTGTAATCTGTGTGTTTGACTTTATATTCAGTGTGTAGACCACACTGTGTTTGTGGTGTTTTACAGAGACTGTTCAGCTGCCACACTGATCCATCCTTAGTACTACCAAATCTGTCCACACTGTGACCTGAGGACCTATAGGTCCTGCAGCCTTCCTGTCCATAAGGTCACAGGAAGTGCAGCAGGAGAACAGTGACCTCCACTGGTGGGTTATGAAAGTGATCTGTGATTACGTACATATGAGTGTGATTTTCATGTTGAAACATGGGAATAGAAAGACAAATGAATGTGTTTTTTCAACAACAAGACAACCAGCACTGTCTTAGTTTCCTGTGTTTGTGTAATCATGTGTTGATTATACTGAGCTTTTCAATGTGAACCCAGTAGCAGTAACCACTCACACTCCATGGGGGGTTGGCTCCTTTTCCTCCCCTTTTCTCTCTCTGTAGCCTTTTTCTGCGCTCTCAGGAGGAGTTTGGGCTGGTCCTACCTTGTGCTCTGAGCGAGGGCAGCAAATATCAC
>VOQK01002328.1:16759-31177 GCA_015052645.1 Benitochromis conjunctus
TTATTTATTAGCAATCTTCTATTATATTTTCATACTTTTTTGAACAGCTAGAATGGGACAGCATATCATTTCCTTGTATTTTGGGCATAATGATCATTAAAGATTCTGAATGAAACAGTTGAAATATTCTAGTTTATATCTTATGTTCATCATTTATATTGATACCTGCCACTGTAGGACAACATGTCCAGTGTCTGTTGAAGACACTGAAGTTTAGACAGACTGAAACGTTATAATTAACTACATATTTCAGCAGTAAGGAAGGCAGCATTGTCGTGTCTGTCACAATAATATCAGTGAGAATAAAATTTTTCTGAACAGTTGTGATCGTAAGCCCAATCTTAAACCCATATTTTAAAAGTAAACATTGGTTTATCTTACTTTATATTTGATCTGTAGGATTCAATCTTTTATAATACAATATGTGAAGGTTGCCAATCACTAAAAGTGCAAATTGTTGGATGATTGTGAAGAGATACAAAATGTTCCTGCTCTGGCATCTCCTCTCCGGGTTCTGACTGAGCTGAAATTCCTCGCTCCGCTCAGTTTATATCACAGATTGTTTTCTGCTGAAGGCATGTTTAAAAATTCAACACTGTTTGCTTGACATTTATCTGCCTGCAAATAAATAGCGTGTCTCCCCAGCAGCTCTTGAGTCAAGGGTTATTGCTGCTCGGTGTCAGTCTGATTTAGCTCTTGCCCAATAGAAACCCTGTGACCTCTGCATATTTTGCACTCAGAGGGGTCACTGGCTGAGCCTCCCGGGAGCCGTTCTGCTCTCGGTCTCCTCTCACGCTGGGAAGTGGAGTTCCCAAGCATTTCCCCTGACTGTGGTCCAGAACAATCCCAAGTCGTCGCCCAATCAAGAGACTGGAGAAACGGCCTTTTAGCTTTGTGGACATGACGCATGGCCAGGACAATAGGAGGATACAGAGGCATGCTGAAAAGGGTGCAAATACCAGCAGGGTTAAATAGGTTGTCATACAGCGTAGCATTGATTTCCTGAATTTTATGTGGTGACACTTTAAGCCAGCTGAGGTCCTCTTCATGTTTTGCCCTATTAAAAATGATGACCCATAAAAGAAACCCTGATAATATATAAAATGTGTTGCCCATGGATCGTTTCCATGGGGAGTCACGCTATAAACTGACCAGAGCCGAGCCTTTCTGTTGCCTGCGTGTCGTGACATCTGTTGAAATCATAGCCCTGTATTCAACAGGACCCTGTCCTCGTCCTGTTTGCAGTTGCTGTGGAAACAGGGTAGTGTGCAGGAGGTAGCGCAGGGTTTGGTCCAAGCTCGCTGGGACTGAAGAGGAGGCGGCGGTTTGGACGGGATGGACTGCATTCAGTTCCAGGGCTTTCCAGAACCTCCCAGGGGCTTCATTAAAACAAAAGGAGGAGGCGGAGGAGGAGGAGGGACTTCCTGTTGGAATGCAAGAGACCCTGCAACCATGACCACATAGGAACTGCAGTGTTTAATGTGCACTGAAGGACTACACTCAACAGTAATATGGTATATATCTCTAAAGATAATAATACCTATTCAGACCACAAACCTGCTGTAATACTGAAATATAACAACTTTGACCTCTACTGATGAATAGTAAAGATTACATAATTATCAGTTACACCTATTTCATCTAAATTTACAGTCACACATATTTGCAACACAACATTTAGTTTTTGTTGGCTCATAAAAGAGACAAATTCAAGCCTGCCTTTCTCCTTTTAGAGTAATCTCCTGGCACCTCATGCAGACTCATATGTCAGGGTTCACCTTTTTTGACCTTTGAAGGCATGGTTAATCAATAAAATTTTTGTCGTACAATATTTGCAAATTATCTAGCAGTTATTTTAACTACATGCTCACACCTTTTTTTTTCAGCTTGATTTAAAGCTGCTACATCATAGCCGCTTTTAAAACTTAAAAAGGACTGTTCTTTATTTGCTGTGTCACAAATCACAATCAGCTAATCATTTCTTAACAGTCTCTGTGAGTCTTTGGACGAATTCAGTTGTAGAAAATTATTTAAAAACAAAAAAAATATTTATTTCAGTGTAGTTGTTATAGCAGTAACATGATACTAACTATCCTCTATAACGTTTCTCATTTTTAAAACAAAAGTCATCGTTTGCTTAATGAAATGTTGTTAACATTGCGTGGCCTTTGTTTACACTTTGCTTGCATGAGAGATAAAAAGTCTGCTTCAGTGGAATCTGAGCCTAATAAATTCTGGTATTTTGCAGACAGCGAGCCAGGTCCAAAAATGAAACCAGCCATTGGAACGCAATCCTGTTGGGCCCAAGTCTTGGAAAGAGTTTTGCAGAATTGAAGTGAAATGTGACAGTACACCAACTTTTCCACTAAGCCCTTGGCAACACGTTCTAATCCATGGGCATCAAATTCTGCCATCGTGCTAGATGCTGCTGGTGTTGTAGGGACACTTACAAGATGTTAATTAGTGCTCTGCCAAATGTAGACACTAAAAGATACCGGGCCTCTTTTGAGTCTGCATTGAGCCTTGCTTTTACTCTGTTGTGGACTCGAACATGGCTGAGTAGTGACTCCTCTTATACTTCTTTGAAGTCCATTGCCTGGGGCAGCCTGCACAGTTGTTAGGGGGTGGATGTGGGCTAAGTTAAATATTGTTGAGTAAAGCGACCATGATTTGTGTTTTACACTTCATTTCACTGCGTTTTGATTTTGTTATCACTTGCAGTTTATGTTTAGGTATCACAAAGTACTTGGTTAGTTTGGTTGGTTGAGTTAAAGTGTGACCCTTCACAACATTAAACCTACAGGATGAAAAATAATCCTTACCCATCCAATTTAAATGGGATCTTTTAAAGTACAAGCGTCCATATGTGACAAGCAGACAGGGAGTTACCTACCATGGCACAGCTCGCTTATTGCTCACTACAGTGTGAGAATCAACGAGAACAGGCAGGGTGTAGTCACCTTGTTCCGGGGATTTCCTATAATTGATGTTCCATTGCATTTGGTATCACAACACTAGTGTAACCTGCTTCTTAGGGCTGCACAGAGGTGAACACACACATTTTAACTGTTTCTCTTTATGCTTTTTCTCCACTTTCCACTGTGAGCTGGTTCAACTTAGACAGGTGCACACAGCCTGTGGCTAGCTGCAAGCATTCACCAGCCATAATTACCCGATATACACTTTGCATGCATGCTGAGGGTGTTCATGCTTTGTTGTCCTGCAGTATTGACCGTGTCAGCTTGATAATGAGTAGCTTGAGGGGGACAACAAAGGATTTTATGTTGCTTTCTTCCAAAACAAAATGAGCCAGAAAGTGAGAGGCAGAAACATTAATACAGAAAAGTAATGCATAATTCGCTGGTGATGATAACTACATATACTCCCTGCAGATATTCTGCGGGACATTTGAGACAGAAAATGTTGCGTTCTTGTGCAAAATGTGATTACACAAAGCTTACAATGATTCCATACTAAGATAGAAAATGTTGAAAAAGGAGAAGAGAGACAGAAAGGGAGAGAAGAAGAGAACAACACCTGGGGTTTGACAGTTGCGTTACTGCAGTTCATCATCTGGCAGGAAACAATGGGGATGTTGTCGGTCTGAAGCAACAGACTCACTCAGGAACCAGAGTGGGAAGCCTGCCACTTTGGATCCCAGATAGTTTTCCATAAAATTGATTTACGTCTCTATTTTTAAAGCTGCAATGTCGAGAAAGTGTAACAAGAAAAATAAAACGGTTCACAAGTCACACTGAAATTAAAAGCAGTGAGTGTAAAATGTCCCGGCCACCGTGGCCTGATAATGTTTCTGCGAACCACTGTGAAACCATCAAAGCCGGAAAAAAAAATCATGTCACTGTGACATTATTGGACCTTTGGATAAAGAGTGGTCTTGAACAAAAACTCACTGTTACTGTAATTTTGGATGTTCTGTGAAATGAATAAATAAACTCTGAATAAATAAACTCTTTAGTTTAAAATTCATTATGTGTGTTTGCCGCATGCTTCACAGCTATTTGCCAAGTATACAAACAGCTGCATACAATGAATTCCCTTTGAGGTAACTGTTTATTTTCACTTGTCCATCACCAGATAACTTTCCCAGCAATTTGTCCAAAATTCCACTACATTCTACAAAGACCAAATAATTACAGCGCAAACACAGAGAGGAGGTACACATTACATGTTGGTGTACATGACACATGTGAGATAGACAAGACTAATACTGTGACGATAATGTGTTAATACACCATAGGCATGATAAAGTGTGCTAAATGCAATGTGAAAGCAAATGTTAACCTGACTTTGCACGTGAAAAACTAAGTACACACTTACTGTTTCCATAGAAATTAAGAGGAGACGTAGCAACTGGTTGCTGGTAATCAGATGCACTTCATTAATTGATCATGAGCATGTGTGTGACCGGCTCTATAAACGCAGAAGCTTTGGCAGTTTGCTGGTCTGGAGCATTCAGGTGCATGGCTTCTCATCAATCTGGGAAAGGTTTAAATTTCCAAGAGTTTGAAGTCTAGAGAGGAAAGAAGATTATTCACGAGTGGAAAACATTCAGTCAGTTGCCAGTCTTCCCAGGAGTGGATGTCCCAGCAACTTCACCCCAAGGTCAGACTGTGCAATCCTCAGAGAAACTGCAAAAACCCAAGAGCTACAGCTCAGATTCTACAGGCCCTCCCATAAAGCCCTTTTCTCTCTAAGAAGAACATAGCAGTACATCTTAGATTTGCAAAGTGACATCTGAACAAACCAAAAGACTTCTGGAACAATGTCCTTTGGACACACAAGACCAAACTGGAGATATCTGGCCATAAAGCACAGCGCCACATCTGGTGAAAAACAAACGGCTATCAGTATATCACCCGATAGGCTGCCTATCACCACAAACACCTCATGTGATGATGAGGATGATGATTGGAGCACATTGCAGTCACTGAGCCAATCATGAACTCCTCAGTATATCAAAGTATTCTAGAGTCAAATCTGAGATCGTATGATTGACAGCCAAAGTTTTATAACTGAATAATGAGCCTAATAAAGAAAAGAATCAAGTGGTTGCAATGGCCCAGTACAAGTCCAGAGTTTGACTGGACCATTGTGTGGATGCCTGCAAAATTCAGAGAGAATGATAAAGTCATTCATTCTGTGCCCGACTTAACAGATGTCATCACTGTCGTCACCGAGGCCTGGTGTGCTCTGTGTTGCGGACTTGCTGTAGATGGAAACAATCTTCTTTTGACTATAATGATCCAAAATTAAATGTGATTTTTATTTGTTATGTCCCACATGTTGGTCTTTGCAATTTGATTTTTCATCATTTAATCTGCACAACACTGGCAATGTTAATAAAAGAAAACATAATAGATTACTAACGCAAACAGTGTAGCTACAAATAGAATACCAATATAATTCCTTTCAATGAGTTGTAAAAACATTTTTTGGAGTTGACAAACAAAGCCCTATATTTAAATGTTGTATCAAACTTAAAGGGTTTGGTCGGTGTGGACGGCTGGCATACAAAGCGCACAACTCCAACACCCGAGAGCTGGGTTTGTCTCACTTGTGTGGTTAGATTCAGGCAACAAAATCACTATAAATTTTCTAGTTTATCTCTCCATTCCTACTGATTACTCACCCTGTCAGTTACAGATATATGTTATTGTGGAACATCGCCAAAAAGAAGTCCAACAATACAACAACAACAAAGAAACACAAAAAGTCAGATAGTTAGACAAACGTCAAAGTTAACCAAACATATCTGAAAGCAAAAAACAAAGGCGGACAGTTAAATTATTACCCAAACTATCCAGTGTAAACATCCATCCTAGTTTACAGACCAACTTCCTGCTTCAACATCATGTATTATAATAAGGAATGACCATACTGACAAGTGCAGTTGCTTTTGTTCTGTCTCCAAATGTGGTTAAAATGTGGTTTAGATATTCTGGCTAAACTTGGATTCATTACAGCATACCTGATTGTCTGTTTGTGTTTCTTTTCCTGCTAAACCATGTTTCCAAAACTATGAAAAACACAACATACAACCCAGTTTATAATGAACCAAAACTATTATTATAGACAGTCTATTAGGAAAATTGCTAAAGTTTGCACCCCTGAAACAGAGTGTGAAAGTTAAATGAACATTAGAAATATCAAAAAGTGCAGCTGTTTGTGTGATCACAGGCTCCATTTTCTCTCCTAATGAAGTGTGTTACACAACCAAGCCATGTTTATCTTCCACCTGATTGATCCTTTATAAAGCGCTGATTACATCCGACTAATTAGGGAACGCTGAGTGGGAGGCAGATCGCACACATTCACAGTCAAACTCGCAGGAACACACACAAAGTTTAAAGGCACAAAAGCACAAGTGCATGTGCAAACACACACCGGCGCACAGATTTATGAATTAACAAATAATGAAAAGTGCACGAGCACTCGCTCACACGTTGCATGGATGTATTTGCACTGATTCCCTGCCTCAATCTCACACCCACACAAACACTAACATACACATTCCTTGATTCTAGTTCTCCTCGGATGTGTTTACATGCCACCATCACTTCGTGGTCTGGCGTGAGGCATCGAAAGTGATCAGAAGTGGGACCAACAAAAAGCCGGGCCAAGCCGGAGAGTAAATAAGTAATAAATCTATCCCACATCAGCGGAACGTTTCACTGTAAACACGCTCTTAAAAGCGAGCATGTTGTGGCATCCCGTGCTGATGGGAAGATGGCTGACATTCCTGCTGCTCTCCACAAGAAAGAGCAGGCATAGAAAAAGAGCTGTGAGTTTACGGGGTTTTTGGCCAGTTTCTCCAGAGCATCTGGCTGCTTTAATCACAACAAAGCACAATCAGTCAACGTCAGAGAGATTGAGAGGAGGAGTGATGATGGGGTTTGGTCCGGGACTTACAACGTGTGAGAAAGAAGGAGAGAGGAAGACGGGCTGTTGTGCCAAAAATTGTGTTGCACCAAAAAATGTTTTCCCCCAGGATTCCTGCGATTATATTATAATGAGGGAAATTAATGTTCAGCCCACTGTAAACTGAAAGCTTCCTCACATAACCAATGAATATGTGAGGTTTATAATAATATCAGAAAGGAGCATGTTTGCGATTTGTTCTGAGGAATCGATTCATCATTTTAATCACTGTTTGTGAAATGTATTCAAAATATTTTTTACTGTTTGAAAAGAGGCATGTTCTTTTTTTTTCTTTTTTTTTTCCATGGTGACAAAATCAAAGCTCTGGGGAAATGTAAAGGGTAAACAACATTTTGCACAATGATTTTTCCTGTTTAAAAATGAAAACCACTGATAATTCAGCTGAATTAAACATATTCTATTGAAACGGCACTATTACTGTTTGCCGTTTCTGTCACATTAGTGAATGGTTGCCTTTTAACACAACCACCAGACAAAAAGGCACAATTAGCCATAGTTTGGAGCCACTTGATGAATCTCAGTCAAGTATTCACTTTTCTTTTGACTGTCTTTTGGTCTCTATCAACTCTTGAGAAAGACTTCTGACCCTTTGGTTGTGTCATATGACAGCTAGTGCCAAATTATTTAGTCTGCTGTGTGGCATGATGGATATCAGCTCATTTGACTGTGATCAACGTCATATGAAAATGTCATGCTAAACATTTGCTATTTATTTAAACCCTAAATCACACGTTAACTATCTTAGTCAGGAAAATCCCCAGGACATGAACATGGTCGAAGCTTTTAACCAATGAACTGAATGTATTTAGTGAATTATAAATCATTATAGCGTTTATACTGGGCCTGATAGCCTATCAACTTGTCAGGAATCCGGTTGTTAAGTGATGACCTGATGAACCCTGCTTCTAGGTCCAAACTACTCTGCGTTTATTAAGGCTGTTGTGTTTTTAACATGTTTTAATGTTTTGTATCTCTATTTAATCTGAACAAGCCCCCCCCAAAATAGTCAGTGATTACTGTCGGCCTTTTTTCAGTTTTTATTACCACTGTTCATTGGCAGCACGTTGAGCAGTAACGTTGCTTAACGTTGCACCAAAAACCTCCTTATGATTGTTTTGGTCGATAGCAGGTTACCATAGTCACCTGCAGTTTGTATGGAAAATACTGATTTGTCTACAAACGCTTATCAATCACAAGCTGGGCAACAGCTAAACGGAGAATGTCCATGCGCCTTCAAAATAAAAGTTGTCTCTAATTATTGATCACAACAGTTTTCAAAAGTTGCAGCTTTTACTTTGCAATAAAAGTCTGTGTTTATGGTTTGTGTAGCAGTGGCTGTTGAATGGTTGCAGACATGTTGGTGTGTTTACTGCAGACTACAGGCGGCTGCAGCAATCTGCTAGTGACCAAAGCCGTCCCAAGGAGTTTTTCACCAACTGGTTGGGAAATACAAATTTCCATAATGACCAGTGTCAATGACCAGTCTCTATCTCTACCAGGCCTATGTCACTGCGACCTTATTAATCCTACTTTGACCTTATGTTGTCCTTCGTCTAAAAATGGCATACAAGTTCAAGGTCACATGACTGCAAAATCTCAAAAGTGGTTTTGTATATCCTCCTTTCATTTGTTTTTTCTGGATTAATGCTTGAACTGGCCAATGTGCATCAATAACCGTAAGGTTTGGTAAGTCTTGGAGGCACCTTGTCTGAGTTTGAGCTCACGCTTCAGAAAGTGGAAACAGAAATACATCATCCTGTACAGCTAGCCCGTTGAGACAAAGATTAAAAAGCACATTCAATCAAAAACTTTACGTGATGATTGAAGTAAAGATGACTGATTTGTTTAAGAAGTGATTAAAAAGAAAAATAGACACAAAAGTTTAAAAAATGAAGCAACAAAGAAAATGAGCTTATAATATTAGGCTATTAACCTACTTATTGTATAAAGTTGGATCAAATACAGGGCACAAGTCCAAAGTACAGCAAAAAATTCAAAATCTAAAGAGATAAATAAGAATAAATGATTGAGGTTAAAGAAAAATTGTAAGCCTTTATTTTTATTTAGCAATTATTCACAATATTATTTACTGTATATTCATTTTTGTCTGTAGTTTGTTCATTTATTTTTGAATCATGCAGCTTTTGCAAGGAAAGAGTCCTGCTGTTATTATTCATTTCTGATTTTTATTCTTTAAAGTCAAAATTCAGTTTTGCTGATTAAACAAACAATGTTAAAAGAAACCCACAAGTACGACAGTTCAATGTGTCCTTAAAATTTTATTACACTGTTGCTGGTTTTAATATTTTAAACAATATCATACCATTTAATTTTTGTTGTATTTTCTTTCTTCTTATACCAAAGCATATTTGTACATTTTATTTTATGACATTTCTTTGTAACTTAATATTAAGAAAATCTTGACTTAATTTAATATATATACACTTGTTTAAATCTTCCTTTTGGAAATATTCTGGCTGCATTTTGCCTCTGTGCTGTAGACAGATTCAAGGGGTCACACATAAGCATAGCGATCATTTTACTGGTCAACATCAGGTCCATTTAATAGAGATGGAAAGAAGCTGGGATTTCTGGGGGAGTTGAAAACTGATCCCTCTCCCACTTGTAAAAGTTGCACACTTAACTGGACGCATGCAAGGAGGTGAAATTGATCGTAGAAGAGTGGGTGTGAAATATATGCACAGTGCTCGGCCACCTGGAGGTGCACACACATGTGAGTGTGTGTGCGTGCATATAAACGTGAGTGACATCTAAGACACCTTGCAGGCTACACACACACCACTGAGAGCTGGAGGTGAAGCGAGGAGCAAAAACCCCAATAACTTCTACGGCTCAAATTAGAGGTGCATTTTTAAAGGGGCCTCCCACGCAGCTATCACCACGTTCACTACTGAAGACCCTAATTATCAGCTTCGTGAGCCCTGAGTTCACTCCAGAGACTGAACCTCATATGTCAACAGACAGACAACCGCGCCCCCACCCTTAAGAATGGGAACACTATCATAAAAGGCCTTGATGACATAAAACAAAGCGATTGACTTTGACGTGGGAGGAGATTTTAGCTCATTTGGGGTTTTTCAGAAAAGGGAACCAGCTCTGAATTGATCTCGTGCTTTACGGCCTGCCCCCCCCCCTGCGCACTAGGTCCCTGGATTTATTTCTGCGTCTGCAGAGAAGGACATAAATCATCCTCGGACTCTCTTTCTTCTGCTCCCTCTTTCTTTTCTGCCCCCCTTCTTTCTCTCTGAAGCGAGGGATGTGGCTGTCTGCAGCACAGAGTCCGGCTCTCTCCCCTCCGGAAGAATTAGGCCCACAGACATTACCACATTGTATTTTGCAGTGCATAGTTTTTCAAAAGGGGGAACCAGTCCTGGCTCCACCACAGTCCCAGTCCTTTGGGCCCCATGGGCCTCTTTCCCTCACTCTCTAATTAGATTAGCCGGGTCCCCAATCTGGCAACCCAGGGCTCCAATCTGGCAATCCGGCTACCTTTGCGGCGGAGCAATATCTGCTCTTAAGAGGAGGAAATGACCTAAATGTTGGTCAGTATGGTATTCTGTTACACCCAATGGTGTGCTGACAAAACAACTTGGGTAATGAAGACGTTAGAGGGCAAGGGAGAGAGAAGGGAAAAGAAAAAGGATTTACAGCCGAGCTCTATGAAAAGTGCTGGGCCAACCAAAGGCTTGTGGTTGGGACAGCCATTTTGGGAGGAGAGCTGGCAGCTGAGGGAGCCATCACAGGTCGGGTGAGTTCCAAAATCGCCAATTAGGTGCTTAGAAGCTGTTGCGTATCAATAAATACCACCAGAGCATGTCGCTACTCGGAGGTGAACAGTTAATTCGCATATAAAAAGCAAAAGTGGATCTTTTAGGCAGGACGAATCCTGAAGTCACTGAAATATTACCTTTCTGTCTGTCTTTTCTGTCTGCTCTTGCGCAAGTGCTTCAGCATCTTCAAGTGCCTGACCAGAAGGCCATAAAATATCACAGCAGCATTGGAAAGGAAGTCGTCAAGCCAACTGATGAAGCCAAAGTTAAAGCCAAGCGTATGAACAATTTAGGAGCCTGAAAGTCTTACAGGACACTGTATTTCTGTCAGTACGACTGCTTAACTCACTGCCAAAGGAGATGATTAAGAAATGTAAAGAAAACACGAAGTGAGTCTGTGCATAAAAAAGGGGGGGAAAACTGTTAAAAGCGAACGAGGACAGTCAAACAGCACAGAGCTTCCCGCAGCGAAACACATGTGTGGACAAGACTAATCCAGCAGTGCACTAAATTCCACAGGCAGCCATGTAGATGGGACGTGACAGTATAAAACAGGAGAGAACGTCTGGAGATTTCACTGACAGGAAGTGAGTGCTGTGAATGATTTGGCCTCATAAATCATTTTTTGGGGAGAGATGCAGGGAGCTTCCAAAACCAGGAGTCTTTTTCATGCACAACTGATTAGTTGATCCCTCAAAGGGTGCTGCGCACAACGGTGTTGTGTGTGTGCGTCGCAGCTCCCACGCTATAACACAAATCAAGATGTTATGGCAGGTCGCGATGACTAACTTGCTGTTGTTGTGTTTGAGGTTTTCGTTGTGGAGAAAATAGTTAGAGTCATTCACCGTGGCCCAGAGGGAGCCGAGGGAGTCCTGAGTCGGAGAGACATGTTCATGGGAAAGATCAAGGGGGAATATGTCTCTACGGTGTACTTAGTCTGTGAACGCATGTGTGTGTGTATGTGTGTGGGAGTGCAGCTGAGTTTGAAATTATGGCCGCAGTAATTCAAATAAATTTGAAAACAAATCATTTGTTCTTTGTTTGGGACAGCCATTCACAACAAGCTTCTGTTTTAGCTTCTTTTTAAAAAGTTTCATCTTGTGGCGATTTTTGTTTTGTTTTAAGCGCAGAAAAAAACTATATTTAGACACAAATGTGCAACCCTGAGACGGAGAGGTAAAAGCTTGTAGTTTGCCAGTTTTACGGGCAAATGTTAATCAGGAAAATGCAAACAGAGATTGCCGTACAGCTCAGAGTAGATAGGATGCATCCAGATAGGATGATGAAAGGAAATATACTGCCCTTTTATAGTGAATAACATTGTGAACACTGGGAAGGCAGAAGTCTGAATGCTTTCAGTGTGAAGTTACCAAAACGACACTGCACATTTACCAATCGAATTTCATTTGGATAGGTTTTGAAGGGAAAAAAAAAGCAGTATAGGTGTCTTTAAGCCTTTTATCAGGGTTACAGAAATAAGCACCTGACAGTCTGAAACAGAAAAATCAAACATATTGAAGTCCAGTGCTTTACTGACACCATCCATCCACCCCTATCTCTTCCTTACATTGAGTTTTTAACACTATGACTATGTCACATTATGTCATCTGACTTCCTTTTCTTCCAGATACTATTACTACAGCCACTGCATGTCATTCAGGCTTTCCCATAGGACCAAATCTTGAAATCTGTTATCTTGGGGCAATTTAAATTGGAAGGCCTTACAAAAATGAGCAGTTCTTGTCAAAAGTAGGTTTGGAAAACTCTTTATTCCTGATAGAGCAAGGGGTGTCTGCTTCATCCGGTCTGGGTGAGGGGAGATTGGAGAGAGAAGCACCGAGGCACAGTAAACAAACACTGGGCACACTGATTGGGCCGACCGCAGATCAGAAACATGTCGTTTGTGACGTGGAGAGCTACGGAAAGCAAGAACCAAGAAAAACACACACACACACACACAAACAACAGAACAGAGAGAAGACACAAAGCTAATGATACGGTAGGGTGCATCATTGGAGGTCCCCTGGAAACTGAGGTTAGGAAAGAAAGATTTAATCCTAGTCTTAAAAGTAAACACACCAAAAGAGAGCTGATTCAACAGGAAATAAGCAGGCCTGCAATGTTATGGTTTGTTTCAGAGCAAACATGAAGTGAAGTTTTCCTTTGGTACAAATTCCACGCAAACGCGCAGTGATGACACAAAGATGGCTGTATTCACGTTGCTCTGGGTGACAATGGCAGAAGGGAATGCAGATTGTGAGTTCCCTCAGACCTCCCTCTCTGTTGCCACATCCTTGGAAACCTGGAAACCAAGGGTTTTCCAAGACAGCCGAGAGGTGTAATCTCTCCAGCGTGTCCTGGGCCAGCCGTGGGGCCTGAAACACCTGACCTAGGAGGAGCACAAGAGGCAGCCAAGTCAGATGCCCGAACCACTTCAAGTGTCTTCTTTTGATGTGGAGGAGTAGCAGGTTCTACTCTGAGTCCTTCCCAAATGCCCAAGCACCTCACACCCTATGAAGGATTAATTTTGCCTGCTTGTATCCGCGATTTCATTCTTTCAATCACTCCCCAGAGCGCATGACCAAAGGTGAAAGTAGGATCGTAGATCAACTTCAGCTTCACTTTCATGCTCAGCTCTCTGTTCACCACAACAGACCAGTACGCCATCTGTATCACTCCTGACTCTACATCAATCTGTCTGTCAGTCTCTCGCTCCACTCTCCCCTCACTCATGACCAAAACTCCGAGATAACAAACTCATCCACCAGGTGGGCACTCCGCCCTTATCCAACTGTGACCTCGGACTCTGAGGTGGTTTAGTTCCCATCTGTTTCGCACTCCGCTGCAAACCACTCCAGCCCAAACTGGAGGTCATGGCTCAATAAAGTTAACAGAACCACATTCATCTGCATAAAGCAGAAATGATCTCTTGAGTCCACCAAACCCAATACCCTCCACCCATAGGCTACACATAGAAGTTATGCCCAAGGTAATAAATAAAATTTAATCTAATTTATTTAAAAACCACTGTGAAACAATAGCTTGATGCTATGAGATCTTCTCTGTGGGTTTCTCATGATAATAAGAAATTGAGGACTAGATAAGTGTTGCCAGTTGTCAGCAGCTGGATCTGTATGATTCAGTTTTGCTTTGATATAAGAGAAAAAAGTGAGAATAAAAGGGAGCAAAATCCTAGGACTCTGGTACGCTCTGAATGTTTGCTATTGTTACTTAATTCCAGTTACTTAATTCTTTCCATCACTGGACTTTGGAAAGAAGTAGGTCACCTTTAGCTGTTAGGGCTGAAAATTTGGTTCCAAAATGGTACAAAAACAATTCAGTCACTCTGCTTGCACAAATAACACAAAGCAAACACTATGCCCTCTGTCGCCAATCAGTCGTGGCAGATGGCCACGCATCCCTGAACATAGTTCTGCTGGAGGTTTCTTCCTCTTAAAAGGGAGTTTTTTCTTCTCACGCTCACCTAGAGCTTGCTCTCAGGAGGTTGTGTGATCGTTGGGGTTTTCTCAGTATTATTGTTGTGTCTTTACAAAGTGTACTGAGGCAACTGTTGTAATAAACAACACTGAATTTAATTAAATTGTGACCAAAGGGCTCTTTGTGGAATAACATGGTACTTTGAGCTATTTAAAATTCGATGGGGCCT
>VOQK01002332.1:13401-26054 GCA_015052645.1 Benitochromis conjunctus
TGAGTGTTTCAGTTCAAGTTTTTATTGTTTGAAAATGTTTAGTTTTAGTTTTGTTTTTATTAGTTTTTATCAGGTATTACAATATGAACACCAAACCTTTTAAAAACCAGTTGACTAGCAGTCATTAAATACATAATTTAATGCCTCTAACTAACAGATCCTGAAACCATCTATATTTTTATTTTATTTAAGTTAGCTTTCCAAGTTCACAAAATCATTTGAGTTGGTTTTATTTTTCACAAGTTCATGTTTTAAGTTTTATTTTAGTTAAATAAAATGTTTCTTACACATCTAGCTTTAGTTTTTAGCTTAGTTGTAGTCATCTATAACCTCATGCCAGAATAAGACAAATTTGTTAGACATTTATTTTACAATATTCTGACACTTGTTTTGTAGCCTAGTTTCATTGGTACGATTACATTAAAAATTAAATCATTTCACAACATCACAGAACCCTAAATGACACTTTCTTATTAGAATGACTAGAAAACACTCTAATTAAACCCATTTTCATCTCCATATATTAAGCTTGATTTCTTCTAGAGTAAGCTTTCCATTTTTCACAGCTCAAAATAATCTGTATGTATCTTATGCTGGACAGGAACAGCACCTCCTCTTATTGGCTGTCTGTTAAGAAAACAGGTCTTTACAAAGTCCTGGCTGCGGAGGAAGAGGGTACGGGTACTTGACTGGCCTGTTTGCAGTCCTGACCTGTCTCCAATAGAGAATGTGTGGTGCATTTTGTGGTGCACAAAATGCGACAATGAAGACCCCGTACTGTTGCCCACCTTAAGACTCATTTGCAGGAAAAATGGGACAAAATTACACCTGGAACACTTCATCACTTGTTGTCTTCAGTCCCTAAACATCTTTTAAGCGTTGTGAAAAGGAATGGCAACATTACAAAGTGGTAAATGCTTTACTGTTCCAACTTTTTTTTAAATGTGTCGCAAGAACCAAAATTGGAATGTGTTTATTTTGAAAAAAATTATAATTCATGAGGAACACATTAAATAATGTGCTGTTGTATTGTTTTCAATGTAATACAGGTCAAAGATAATTTTACAAAGAACTGTTTTCTGTTTGATTTTAATTTAACATATCGTCCCAACTTTTTCTGATTTGGGGGGACAATAAAGGGCTATTCTATTTTATTCTAATTACATTTTTTGGAAGCGTGAGTTGAGTTTCATGAGCCACACCCAGGCCTAATTACTGCCTGTTGAATCAAGATAGAACCAGACTGGGAAAGTGAAGTAGGCTAAAAGACCTCAAAAAACAACACATCATACCAGGATCTAAAGAAACATCCATCCATCCATCCATCCATCCATCCATCTTCTTCTGCTTATCCGGGGCCGGGTCGCGGGGGCAGCACCCTAAGCAGAGAAGCCCAAACCTCCCTCTCCCCAGCCACCTCCTCCAACTCGTCCGGGGGAACACCAAGGCGTTCCCAGGCCAGCCGAGAGATATAATCTCTCCAGCGTGTCCTGGGTCTGCCCCGGGGCCTCCCCCCGGTGGGACATGCCCGGAACACCTCACCCAGGAGGCGCCCAGGAGGCATCCTCGTCAGATGCCTGAACCACCTCAAGTGGCTCCTTTCGATGTGAAGGAGCAGCGGCTCTACTCTGAGCCCCTCCTGAATGGCCGAACTTCTCACCCTATCTCTAAGGGAGAGGCCAAGTAAAGAAGCATTGTAGGAGAAAAAGAAAAGTCATAACCTTTCAGGGTGAAAACCTGACAGCAGGCAATTAACCTTCTGTCAGCACTGGTGAATACAAAGAGCAGTTAGCATTCAAAACCCTGAAACAGGGCACAAAATTGGATCTAATTCAAGCCAAGAAGTGAAAATCATCGCATCATTCGTCTCTGAAAGAAATGTAAATGAAGGATTTGTAGATGTGACACTTTAATCAATGTTATTTGAGTAGTGCGACAAAGCTGCTGAGTTTTAAAGTTTGATTGATAATCTTTTAAGGGAATATGGCTGCAATTATCACTTTTCACTACACTGATCATATTTATAAGACACGGCACAGCTATAGACTTTATCCTGTTACATTTCCCTCTCTCTGGGAACTTCCACACACACATATGCAGCTGTGAGAGAGGGGCAAGTAAAAGGGTGGGGTTGGACAAAGGACTACACTAGGAGATAAAGAGAGAGACAACAGTCCAATATGCCTGGTTAAACTTCACCACTCACGTCTCGTGATGTCTGATAGGACTTGTAGAGTCAGCAGACAACTAAAGTGCACGGATAACACACACACACCTTTCCTGTGGATTACAGGTATGCTCTATCCATGCAGACACAAAGCCATTTCAAGTCGTGACATCTTTAACGTGCTAGAAGTGCGGCATCTCTGAGCTGCAGCATCAATTATATGTGTACACGAGTGTGATGTAACTTCTGTCAGGTACATTTTGTCCTGCTAAGGTGTTTTCATCATGTTGTTGTGGCCCAAAAGCCACACCAGTAAAGTCAAAGTCCAAAAAAACAAGGACAGGCTGGGATAATGGCGTGGTTTCTTTTTAGGGGTGTGAGGGAGTGGCAAAGTAAATTAAGACTTTAGATTTTAATGTGTGAGGTTTAAAAGCTTTTTTTTCAAAATGATTTATTTTAAAGCTTTAAAAACATAATCCTTTCCTCTTCTCAGTCTGCATAAACGATGGTTTGCTTTCTTTCTAACACGCACACACACCCTTATTGTTAATATGACAGGTCTGTAAATAAAATGATTTACATTCACGCCTACCAATCATGAAGCCACCTCTCTCTTTCTGCACTTCTCTTCATTCATGTGAACTTTGTCTGGAGTATTTCTCAACATCCTCCCCAAACTGAATAACACAGTGCAGACCTTTAATCGCTCACCCAGTCAAAATCAAAGCTGCAATAGCTAATGGAGTTCAGTCGAGTACAGCCGTCGCCCTTTGCTCTGAACTGTCACCTCGTGTCTGCTGGGTGACTGTTTTTCTAGTGTTACATTTTATGGTGCCATATACCACATGTGAAGAGAAAACAACTATATACTTATGTACGCTCAAACACTCCAACAGTGGGCAGTAAATAAGAGAAGGATTTAACAAAGTGGTTAAAGCTGCGTGGGGTGTCGTTAGGCGTGATAGGTTTATCTGATAACGGCCCAGCTCAGAGTGTGCTGGCACGTAATAGCGGGTTGACCTGTAGTTGGCCAGTATCCTGTTTACAGTGGGAGGCTCTGACGTGTCTTCTCTTCACTCAGGTATCTTTATTTGTTTTACTCTTTACACTCACTAGATCAGCCCATGCCTCTGTCCACACAGCTCCTGATGAAAGGAGTGAATTGTGACAGCAGAATATTGGTGCAGTAGCAGAAACGCTCACCTATCAATAACGAGTAGTCCTTCCTGTAGTTTAATCCAACAAAGATTTAAAACATAAAATCAAATCTTAGAAGCATCTTTCAGGTTCATTTAAGCTTTATTTAATAATTTGATTTAGATTTAAAAACAACAATCACTAAAAAAAGCAACACATATCTTTATAGGCCACGTTTACTCAGAAGCTGCCAGCCATTATCTGTCGTTTGTCTTCATAGCCCCTTTTCTTTACTCCACACTGAACAACAGCACCCACCAGTGGAAGCACTCATAACTCACAGACTGAGCTGAGACAGGTTGTTTACAAACAGATGGAGTTTTACAATTATTTCTTTTATATATATATAGAGAGAGAGAGAATTAATAGTAACGTTTGTAACAAGTGATGCTGCATTTATTAAAGTTCTAAATGACGATATTGTTATTTTTATATTTTATTTGTGTGAAGCCTTAAAACATCATATCCCACCACAACGAGTGCTGTAGAAAAGGTCAACAGCTCTCTCTGTGCACACAGCTGAGAGGATAGAAATATGTCTTATGGTCAATCTGAGGATTAAACTTGATTTTAGATTGATTTTTTTTTTCTAAATTATTTTTCAGATATTGCACTCATTTTTCAGTTGGGTTACTAGGTCCAAAGATTTCAGCTTTTAAAAAAGAATAAGAGGGAGAAAGAAGACAACAAAAAATAAAATATAATAAACAGAGTATTAAATATTATAATAGATATAACAGTTATGGACAAAATGATTGATATACAGTACTGTGGAAAAGGTTTGAGTCATCTCAAAAGTCAGCATTTGTATGATCCACACCGCTTGAACTCTCTTACGCGGCTTTCTTGTCATTTCTTCTGCAGTCTTTAGGAATAGTTCTCCAGGCGTCTTGAAGGACATCACTGTGATTTAGTTCTTGTGTAATCTCAGCTTTTTCTCCTTGTTTCCCCTTCTTTAAGAAAGGCTTCCTGACAGCCACTGAGACCATGTCTGACCAGGCTGCAGTGAACAATAGATGAATAAAGGGTGAGATGCCTCGCTCAGGTCCTGTGTCAGGTTTTTGATGTATTGTTTTTCCTGTTTCTTGAGGACATGACTTTCAGATACTGTTCATCTGCTGCAGACAGTTTTAGGTCTATCTATTTTTAGGTTTATCATCCTGTTTTTGAGGATAGGTTCCTCAATTTGTTAAAGTCATACTGCACACCATGCTCAGATATATATGTCACATTTTCAGCTAACAGCTCTTTAGGAATCGCCTTGTTAGTCCAAAAATATAGTTTTATGTCTGTCAAACTGAGTAATCTTTGGTATTTTTGCAGATTCAACAAGAGAAATAAGGGAAGGGGTCTGACAGGCTGCTCGTACCAAAACGTCTAAAGACAAAAATTGATTCTTGTTGCTAAATTGTGTGTTTAGACTCAACAGTGGATGATTCACAGGTCACTGTTAGTCCTAGAAACTCATTTCTCTGAGTGATTTTTTCCTTGTAGACTTCCCCACTCCGTTTCCCGTCACAGTCTTATTTTCTGGGAAATGAGAAGCCGACTGCGCCTTATAAAATAAAATAAAATAAAATAAAACTACACGGCCCACAATGCAACACGTTCATTCGCTATTATTGCAGGAAAGTACGGAACTGTCTAAAACGCTCTTTACTTTCATTTTCGCTCTTTATGCTGAGTAACTGTGAGTATTTGTCCGTGTCGTGCACGGCATTGAATTACACAGATAGAGAGCATATTCTTGTTTCTAAGCGCCTCCTGTGAAGTCAAAGCCTTTCCTAAACTTTAATAAGCAACTTCTCTTCTCCAGAGACGACATGGCTGCTGTGGATATTCGCCTCAAGTCGAAGAAACAGGTGAGTCCGCTAGCACAAAGTGTTATGTAGCAGCAAGCTAACTCTCCTTTCCCTTCACTTACGTGGTTAGCGTGTCAGTGATGCTAGCAGGGGAGCTAGTGTCCGCATAAGTGTTTGTTTTCATGGGTCCACGGACAGCTGGGGTCACGGGAGGTGAGCAGCTAAATAAAATGGTCATTTATGAGCCCACCTAAAAGCTGTGACTTCTTTATTCCAGGTGGACGACTTCTGCCAAAAGCTCACCAAAGAGGTAACTTATCCGACAGTGAGGAATCTTTCCCAGCTGTGCTTCACAAGTTTGTAATATTAATGTGGATTTCGTTACTTATTTTAACAGGCGGAGGTGCTGGTGTCAACATATTTCCCTCAGAAGATCGAAGAGCTGCAGGAACTGCTGAAGGTATCCACCTGCGTGACTGTGGGGACACACCAGCGGGCTCTTGATTCTCACACTGTGTGACTTGTGTTTGTGCGTCAGTCTTTCAGGTGCAACGACCTGCCTTCTTTGAAGGCTCCACTCGACATCCCGATACCCGATCCAGCTAAAGAGGAGGCCAAGCGCAAGAAAAAAGAGGAGGTGGGACTCAAACCCAGAAGGCTGTTCTTTGAAACTGTGATATAAATCCAATAAAACAGCATTCAGTGTGATTTATGAAGGATGGCTGTTGCTCCATTACCCAGATGTAATGGCTTTCGTATCAAGGAGACTCACATCTGTGTTTTATTTGTCTAACCTTTGAATTTCTTCATAGAGCCTCCTCTCAATTGGGGTCCTCGGCTCAGGGTTTATATTTAGTGTTTCATTATATAAAGACACAATGCTGAGTCCCCAGTTACCATGACAACCAATCACTGTGCAATTTCCAAGGGCTGTTTTACAAACTGGCAGCGAGCAGGCCTTTTATGTTACTTCAGTCGGCTGTGAATTTCAGATTTTTATAAACCGCACAAAGGCTGTGTGTCTTGAACTAATACTCGTGCAGGGATTTGGAGGAGGGCAGTGAGCCGTATAGCTAATGCCACAGGTTTTATTAACGAGGGTTAGGAGAATATTTGGGGTGGTTGCACAACTTTCGGGAGCGTTGCCGGAGCCCCCTTAGAATATCAAGGGGCACAGATTGCTGCAACTGGGTTACATGTCTTAAGCGAAGAAAAAGGATCCAACAGGGATCCCGAGGATGAAAAGCCAGAAAAGAAAAAGGCATGCAACCTAGCTGTCTTGGAGATTAATCATCAGCAAAAACTGTGTGACCTGATGCCTTCTATTCTTATTTTACAGAAGGAGGCTAAGGAGGGGAAGAAAGACAAGGACAGTGATAAAGAGGATGAAGACGCAGGTAAATGCGGCAAAATAGAAAGAAAGATGAATTCATTCAGCAGTAACCGTATTCCTGTGAATAAGGACAATAAATACTGCAGGAAAAAAGGCTCCGAAGCCACGTATGAAACACATCACTGCTTTTCTTGTTCCTCTGTAACAAAAAGATGAGTCTACTGTGGCTCATGAGCTGACAACACGAAGTTTAAACACCGTTTACACACTGATTCACTAGCTGGAAGAAAGCAAGGACATAAGAAACCCTTTCTATGTTAGAAAAGCAAATCTGCAGCTCACTAAGTGAGGGAGTGTTATACTCTGTCCTCCAGGTCCTCCGTGTGGTCCCATCTGCACCAATGAGCACGTGGCGAGCCTCCTGCCGAAGGTCAAAACTGAGATCCAGACACTAAAGGAGAAGCTCAACACGGTCAGTCTCAGAACTTTATGTGCAGAAAATATTAATTTGATTAAAAAGTCTCGTATATTATACTAGTGGGTTTTTTTTATCTTTTTGTTTTCCTGGCAGGTGTCAATGTGGGTGCAACTCCAGATTCCTAAAATTGAGGATGGTAACAATTTTGGAGTGGCTGTCCAGGTTGGTAAACAGTCACGTTTGGAGCCTCTCTTTAGGGTGAAATGTATCCAGCTGAATTTTAAATCTTCCTTCATGTCCACCAGGAGAAAGTGTTTGAGCTGCTGACCAGCACACGCACCAAGATCGAAGGATTCCAGACTCAGATTTCAAAGTAAGAGCGTGCACTGACGCAGCCAGTGTACAGCACAGGAAAACATACCTGACTTTACTCCATCTAAAGTATCTGGCAGAGAAAAGACACAGTTAGGCATCCGCGGAGACGCGTACTGTGTCATAAGAATATTCACAATTACTGAGAAATCTACACAGACGAACAGCAAATCAGGCTTTCAGAGGGTCTCATCTATCTTTATTTAGTGAAGTCAAACAGAAAAAAAGTCATATAGCAGAATCAGTGTGAAAGGCTTTAATTTAAAAGAGACAATGAGAAGCACAGTCTTCTGCTTTGTCTTTTTATTAAAAACCAGGCTGATGTCTTGAATGTGGCATTGGATGTGACATTTAGTGAAAGACTGGGGGCTATTTTAAAACAGGTGGGTGGTACTGTAACTCCTCTCTTCTCTTGTTTTTGGCAGGTATTACAACGAGAGGGGTGACGCCGTGGCCAAAGCCTCCAAGTCGCCCCACGTGGTCAGTGTCTCCCGCTGTGCATCCTAATCTGCATATTAATGTGTGAATGATAAAAATGTGTGCCGGTGCGCTCAAAAATACACTTATGAGGACGATCTCTCCCGCATAAATTCGATGCATGCTGTTGTGTCATGTACTTATCATACTACACACTGTTTTCTTATACACTCGTTGGTTGGGATGTGTGTTTTCTGCTGCAGGGAGACTACAGACAGCTGGTCCACGAGCTGGACCAGTATCAATACTGCGAGCTCCGCCTTGTGGTCTTGGACATCCGCAATACATACGTAAGACACCCACTGCCTCTTGCTTACAGTTGGCCCTCTCTGGCTGCGCGTATCGTGAACCTTATAAATCACATGATCCACACTCCGTGTACCATCTGCTGTTTTCATGCTCTGTATTTTAAATCGAGCGGCTTGGGTGTAAAATATGCCCGTCGTGTCCAAGCGGCGGGAGCGGCAGCTCAAATGGAATCCATTCCTTCTTAATAGGAGGGTAATTAAACTAATTGCAGTGCTTGTGTTAAATTGATTGGCGCTCTGTCTCCCGTCCATTAATCAGCTCGTCTCTTTCCTTCGGCCATTGTCCTCCCGTGTTTGATGCCGCTAATGAACAAGGCGTTGCGGGCGATGATGAAAGGAGCTGTTTGACGTGATTACAGCTCCATATCTGGACGTCCCTCTCTTTTATGACTCCCTGTAACCTGTCTGTCTTCCCTATATCATCCTGCTTCTGCATCACACTCGGTGTCTTTATTTCTCTCTCCAGGCTGTGCTGTTTGACATCATTAACAAGAACTTTGACAAGATTAAGAGACCCAGAGGAGAGGGGAAAGCGCTCATCTACTGAGACTGACTCCAGGCTCTTTTTTTCTTTTTTCTTTTTTAATAAGCAACAACCAGTGTAGAATGACACTCTTCATCAAGTAATGATACATCTGCTCTCAGAAATCTTTTTCTAACTGTGCCTGCCTTTTGGTTCAGATTACACAATAAAGCAGCAGTTTTCTCACTTAGTTTGTCTGAATGAGATTTTTAAGCTTGTTTTTGGGCTAATTTTGACCTCTAAAGAAAGCAAACTATTAATGTGATGTCACATTTACAGTTTGCAGTCTTAAAAGAGTTTGGCAGTTTGTTTGTGAGCTTTGAAGGACATATTTCAGTGCCAAAATCTCACCATTTTCATTAAGCGTGTCACACTACTGAGGCTGTTTGTCGGTGTGCGCCGTGGTAGAAAGTCCCTCTCTGGGCAAACCAGGACAACCCCAGCGTGATCCGAGCCTGTACAATCCCTGATAGAGTCCTCTCCACCCCAGGTAGCCCAGAGCTCCGCCTAGCTGCTGGGAGGGAAACTTTGGGAAGTATGCGAGCAAACACAGCAGCAGAAACATCCAAACAAGGAGGAGAAGAACACACAGGAGGAAGATGACTCTCAGCGGGGTCCCAGGTGACCTCTGCAAAGGCTTCTGTTGCTCCAAGTGACGACCAAAGACGCACATTTCCTCGACAAGCAGCAGGCAGCAGAAGCAGAGGATGAGGACATCCTGGGAGACTTCGTAGCCTCGCCACAGCATGTGGGCTTTTAGGCAGGAGGCCTTGTTCTGGTCTTCATGCAGGAGCAGCAGAGACTGTACTGGGGAGGCGGGGCTCTGGCCGTCCTGGCCTGGGGTCATGGGCTCGTAACAGGTCCCCGCTGCATCCTCCAGCAGGTTCAGGAGGCGCCGACAACCCCACCAGAGCAAACCTGCGAGGCCTACTCGAGAGAGGTGGCGGAGGGAAAGAGACGGGGAGTGACGGGCTGAGAGGGAGAGGAGGGCGATGAAAGAGCCTGTAAAGATGCAGGTCCAACCCCAAGTGGACCTCAGGAACTTCCTGTGAGAGCGTGATGAATAAGGACATCAGTACACACCATATATATGAGCAAAACACACTGCAGTAATGAAACGCGTATTTCCCTCACAGTCACAGCAGCAGGAGGATCGTGGGGAGGCTGAAAGTCGGTCATTCGTGCTCACATTCACACTTTGGGCCAGTTTAGACTTGCCAGTTACCCTGACATGTATGTCTTTGACTTGGGTGTTAAAGCCAAAGAGAGAACATCCAGACTCCACACAGAAAGACTCCAGCCAGCCAGCAGGTCAGATCCAGGAGCTTGTTGCTAACCACAGTGCTCAGAAACTAAATCCATTTTGTGATATGCATAAAAATCCTGTACCAAGTTTTAACTTTTTCAATTCACTCAAACTTGCTGTGAGGTATCAAAGTTGACGAGCCAGTGATTTCACTCAATTAGTTCTATGTAAGTGCACCGAGCAGTCTGAGGAAGACTTTAATTCTGCTGCTGCTTCGTAGTTACCATCATACATCAGAATAACATTATCATACAATATTAATGTGCTGCTTTTGTTTTTCAAAAGTGGTATATTAATATTGGATTTGGGGGAGGGGGGGGGGGGGCAGCAAAGCATCCACAAAAATAAATGAGGAATAATTGAATACCGTAACTGGATTTAAAAAATCTGTGATGGATTATATGAACCTAAAACAGTGGGCCAGATGACATTATGATCATTGTAAATGCTGAACTGTATTGTTCCACAAGCAAAGACTCAGTGAAAGTTTGCCACCAAAACAGATTAAGTAAACCGAGTGCACTACAGTGAGCAAAGTCAGGAGTTTATTAAAGGAGCCGTGGCTTTATCAAAGATATATAGTTTCCTTTAGTAATGACAGCAGTTACTACAGTTACTTCACTCCATTATTTCCATCCAACGAAATCATGATAAATCATTGCTAAACTCTCAAAAAGCAGGTGTTTGCATGTCATTTTTGTGGTTTCCACCCATCTAGTTGTTATCAGCGCAAAACTTATGAAAATGGTTACATTTTAAAATCTGTGTAATTCACATTTTTCAAAGCTGTCCAGTGGCCCCGGATTGGAGTCTTTGCTAGGATACTTCTGGCCCCTGTGCCTTATGTTTGACACCGCTGGCTTATATGGTGTATGCATAGCACTAAAAGCAGTAAATCAGTGTCTTCTGGAGCCCTCACCTGTACAGGTAGTGGTTGCTGTTTGCAAAGATGCTGTACTTTGATACCCAGAAGCTGAGCACGGGCCCGAAGAGGACCAACCCAGACAGCAGCAGGTGGAAGTGTCTTCTGATCAGGCTGCTTCCTAAAACTCGGGCCAGAAAGTTTGTAACAAACTCCAGAGCAGTGCTCAGGAGCCTCGAGATGAATCGTCCGGGCAGTATCAGCTCTGCAGCCATCTGGTGCAGTTTATCCAAGCTGATCTCTGGTGTGAAGCCATTTGAGGAGTTTCCCGTCTTCAGATTCATGTTGTTCGACCCACGTTCGTCCTCCCTCTTTGTGGAGTCTGCCTCGCTTGCTTTTGTCTGTGAAAAGAACACCCGTCCTACTCCAGCACCTTTCTATTCTATCACTGTCAGGCACGCAACAGAACACATGGTTTACAAAAATACAACCCCCCCCATGTCCCCTTTACCCTCAAAACCCCTCCCTCTGTAGGAGGAGGAGATGTGGTAATGCTTGCTGCTGTAACTGGCCCCATTAATTTCACAGCAATGCTCAAACACATTTAAAAAACAAACTGAATCTGTAGTTCGTGACAAAGCTCCCAGTTCTTTTAAAATAGCTCTCGTGTGGTGCTGCTCACTTATATTTGCATTTCCTGCATTAGGAAAAAAATAATAATAATAGTAGTCTCATTCTGACCTTGGATCATTTAGCTCCTTTAGCTCCTTTGGCTCCTTTTCCGGTTCTCTCCTTCAGGACTCTCCAGTCTAGGAATCAGCTGCTGGAGCCAAAACTAATTTAAGTTATAAGCAGTTGCCAGCTTGCATTTGGCGCCATGGACAGCTGCATTTCTCACAGCACGTTCAGTCTGCTTTATTTCCAGGCTCGGTACTCAGGCCGGAGCTTCTTAAAGCCCCCCTTTAACCGTCTGAGCCAAATGGACTGCATTTAGTCTTTCCATGGTACTCATGCTCACATAAAGCACACTGATGCCATTTTCACAAGCCAGTGCAGACTAATGGCAGACGGGCTGCGAATGTCCACGAGGTGGTGGATTTTTGGTTTCTTTCATTTGTCTTCAGAGTTGTTCAGAGAAAGTTTTCCAGTTTAGTAAATAAGAAATGATGAATGTAAACGTTTGAAATTCACTAAAAGCTGGGATGACTATTCCAGCAGAGCTTTGGAGTCTTTTGTAAGAAGTCAGAACAGTAGGTGTAAATGAAACCAGGCACGCCAAAGTATGTTAGGTCTAATTTTAGGCCAGTAAGTGCACTGCTGACATTACAATGACCTTCAGACAACTTTGCTATGGCTCCTGTAGCAGCTAATTATCAACTGTGTGTCCAGCGTGTGTGTGTGTGTGTGTGTGTTACTGGCTAATGCATATCTGGCAGCTGCAGTTAGCTCTATAAGACACAGAGAAACTCAATGACAAATGTTTAAAAATCCCATCCTGCGTGTTATTTGAAGTGTCGTTCTAGTTTCTCCTGTAGCTCCCACACTTTTAAAGCCCGAAACATCTGCTAAATGACCGACAGCCCCTGCATGATACGTTTGAAGAAAGGTTTTTATTATAACTGCAAAGTCTGAGAGTGAAATATGAGCTTTGATATAAACACCTGAAAATTGCATATACAGATCATTTTGAAACCATGTGCGTGTTCCCCTTCCCCCAAGTGCTGACTTGAACACATTAATCACACACAATCAAATCTTTGAATCAAATCACAGGCTTACATTTAGCCAAAAATTACACAGAGTGCTGACCTGGAATGAGAATATTGCTGTGTCTGAGGGACAGGGAGTTAACATCAGCCTTGAGGAAGCCTACAGAGGATTCAGAGTA
>VOQK01002335.1:0-16470 GCA_015052645.1 Benitochromis conjunctus
CATTTGGTTATATTGACACTGCCCACAATGAATAAAGGCTTTAAAAGGTGTCATTAAAATAGGTGTAGATCTTAGGAGACCCCCCTCTTGCTCTGTGCAGGACAAAGAGAGACACACTGTAAGTGGAAGATCCCCAAAAGCTGTAAAGCCCAGGGGGGTTTAGTGCTGGCAACTTACATGACCATATTTGGTGGAGTTGGTGTGACCTGGGCGAGCGGTAACCTAGGTGATGGGCTTTATGACCTCAGAGTCACATGCACAGGGCATGAGCACACACATCCACTCACGTGCGCTCACATACACACAGCGTTGTAGGTTTATGACACCATGTGATTTGTTTTATGGTACCGCGGTTGTTTAAAACTGTTGTGAAGACAAAGGGACCATGAGATTCTGCTACAGTAAGCCGGACTGGGTAGATCTCCCTTCGGAAGTGCATGCAATGGAAAAAGGATGTAAAAGGAATAAAATGATTTGTGTGAATCTACTGAGTTCCAGTGTTGTCTTTCAGGCCTCGAGCTAAAAGAATCAGGGCAAAGTTTGTGAATCGTAACAATCTCCATTCAGGGTTGTTTGATCTCTCGTCAATACATCTCTCAGTTGCATTGAGTTTACACACTACTGGTCAAATTGAAAATTATGCATTTTAATGTCTGATTACACTTTGAATGAAAGCATAGTACAAATAAGCAACTGGAGTTAAAACAGAAATCATGGAATTAATTTGTAGACCAAAGGGTATTTGGTCTTTGGCAGATATAACAGCTGAACACACCCGTGGCATTCTTTCTACAAAAGAAATCATCCCAAACCAGCTCGATGGGGTTTAAGTCTGGAGACTGTGCCACTCCGTGTTTTCAAGCTCACCACCTTGTTCAATGTAGTTCTGGCATAGCTTGGACTTATGTTTTGGGTCATTATCTTGCTGTAGGATGAACCAGCTAGGCGCATACCAGAGGGTATTGCATGGGACTGCAGAATAGTGTGGTAGCTGTGTTGGTTCAGGGTACCTCTCACCCTGTACAAGTCACCAACCCTGGATCCACCAAAACACCCCCAGAACGTCACATTTCGTCCTCCATGTTTGACAGTTGATGCCACACACCGTGGAATCTTTTCGCCTGCTTGATGGCGTACAAAGATCCTGTGTAAAGAACCAAAGATTTCACATTTTGATTCAATAGTCCATAATACTTTCTACCAGTCCTCAGTAATCGAATGGTGGTTTCATGACCCAGGCAAACCTCTTTGTCTTATTCCTAGATCTCAGCATTGGCTTTCATGGCAGATTCACCGGCAGATAGAGGAACTGGCTGACATCCAGAAATCCTACCAGTGGCTGGATAAAGCTGGACTGAAAGACAGCACAGAGGCACTAATCATGGCAGCACAGGAACAAGTTCTAAGTACAAGATCCATAGAGATCTATCACACCAGGCAAGACCCCAGGTGCAGGCTGTGTAAAGATGCCCTGAGACAATCCAACACATAACAGCAGGGTGCAAGATGCTAGCAGGCAGGGCATACGTGGAACACCATAATCAAGTGGCCGGCATAGTATACAGAAACATCTATGCCGAGTATGGCCTGGAAGTCCTGAGGTCAAAACGAGCTGAGATCCTGTGGGACTTCCAGATACAGAGAGACAAAATGGTGCTAGCTAAGCAACCGGACATAGTAGTTGTAGACAAGCAGAAGAAGATGTCCGTAGTGATAGATGTAGCGATACCAAATGACAGTAACATCAGGAAGAAGGAACAGGAGAAGCTAGAGAAATACTAAGGACTCAGAGAAGAGCTCGAGAAGATGTGGAGGGTGAAGGTAACAGTGGTCCCAGTGGTAGTCGGAGCACTTGGTGCAGTGACCCCCAACCTAGGCGAGTGTCTCCAGCAGATCCCAGGAACAACATCCACATCTTTGTCCTGAAGTGTAGCAAAATGAATATTATATTGGCTTTTGGTCCCACTATTAGCCAAGCACATTAGGGGGTGCTGCTATAAATAGTAGCTGCCATCTGAGCATCCCTGAATCACTCACCTGTTGTCATTTGCATCTGGCTTTTTGGTCACCTGACTTCCCCCGGTGTTACAAGTAGGAGTTGCGTACATGTCACTGCCGCCTCAGACTGAATCGGCAGTACTTGTGTTGATTGTATTGTTCGTGTTACAGAGATCACCCACGGATTACGTTTCTGAAGCCTCCATCACGGCTGGTATGTGTCGATTCGGTGCCCTATGTACATTATTTCACTCGATAGTAAACCAATGTTGTTTTGGTCGTAGCCGCAGAAGCCTCTTATGAGCCACTCTGTTAATCAATTGAGTGATGCCGTTTGATTGGTATGTAACTGCGATTTGTCACAATCTCTGCCTTTCATTGTTTTTCTATAGTAAACACTCATGATATGATGCATTGCAGAAAGTGTGGACCTCAGTGTGCAGCCAATAGCCTTACAGTGGGGCCACTACTGCTTTTCCAAGCTACGCTGACAGAAGTGCTGCTGCTTTACCTTTTCTTTTGTTTTGTTTTTTTTGTTGTTTGTCTTTTCTTTCAGCGTGGTTGCCGTCTCCCTAAAAATGGACATTTTCAAGAACAGTTGAGCTGTACATGCCAGATATGGAAGCCTGCTGATGTGCACGTTAATGGAGTGAATCATCCAATTAGAGCAGCGGATCTGGTGTGACGGTGTGACACCATCTGCTCTAGAGTGAAGGGTTAATTTGTTTTGATGTATATTTGGTTTTTGAATGTTTTTGATTTGTAACCTTTTGTTTTTGTGTTAAACCACTGGAAGGAGGCCCTTTTTCTAGCTGTGGATCACCAGTAGGTTTCTGCAGTTGGGCTCGCCACAGGGGGAGTATTTTAGGTTTTTCTGGAATATATTGTAATTCTTGTCTCTTTAATTCAGATGCAGAAGCCCTGAAGTGGAGGTGATTCGGGTGTACTTTGTGTACTACACACCTTTGTTTTGAGCTGCACTAGAGTGTGAATGTGTGTGACAGTGTGCACATATGTACTGGTGAATTTCCCTTTTTATTTGTCCTCGTCTGCCCTCCCTGTCACCCACTGGTAAGCCTCCGCTTTGCATTTTTTAGAATACATGTGCACGTATACATCTGCTCGTGTTTATGTGATGTTGTAAATATTTGTCAATAAATTCTTATTTATTTTATCATTGAACTACGTCTCTGTACTGAGTATAACGGACCTAAGTGCCTTTAGCATCATCTCAATCCACTATTCTCTGAGTGAAATTCCCAGGGTGGCATTGTCGGTTTTCTATTAAATTGTGAAGATTGTCCACTCCCCCCCACCTCATGGGGACACATATGGCACTGTGAAGTCCAAGAACAAAATGTAGCTGTACTCTGCTGTGAAATGCACCGTACAGCATCTGTATTATCAACTGGTTAGTACCTCACGGGGGTTTTGTACCCCTGGTGGGAATTACTGATGCCAGCCCAGTCATCGGCTGCAGGCAGCTTTGCTAAGGTTTGAGTGTTTGCAAAAGCTTGTCGGTCATAAAGACCCTGTCAAACTTGGAGTCCTGAGAGACGCCGGAGAATGTAGCATTCGTTGTAAAAAACATTCCTCTGAAGGTCTTTAAACTCTCCGCAGACAGGCCTGTTTGTCGCCCCGCCATGAGCTCAGGCTGTAAACCTTCCACCCGCTGATGGTGCTGATTGGAGGTGACACTTGGGCACTTTTGGGGCTTGCTGTAGTTTTTTAATAAAGCTTGGACAAAATCTCTCAAGCTTTTGCTCTGCTTACAACCTCTGAAAGATACATTTGAAGTTATTTAGCTTTTTTTAACCCACCTTTAAGTACAACAGTGTACTTTGGTTGTTTCTGGATGGAAGTGTTAACGTCACTCTGGAGAATGATGCATGTTCATTCTTCTGCTAACACCTAAATTATGAGTTTGAGGCATGAACCTGAAGCAGAATTTGTGACCTCACAGCAGTAGTTTGAAGTCCATCGTGCTCCAGCAGCCAACACACACACACAAAGTGAAGTGGAAACATGAGCCTGGACGTCCAGTGATCTAGGAGACATCTGGTATGCAGCAGTTAAAGTTTAAAAATGAAAAATGCTTCCATATTCATAGATTCTGGGTTTCTTTGTGAGGGAGGAGGAGCAGATGTCACTTCAAGAATCTCCAACAGTTTTGCTGAACTTCTGAATGGCAGATTTAAGTGAAGCTGCCAGATTCATGTAATCATCTTCATTCTGTCTAATCTCAAACTGTGTTTGTCAGAGCTTTGTGTTGGTAGTGTTTCTGCAGTATATTTTAAATAGATGAGATATATAGAGATATACGTCTGTGATTGACCTCATCCTGGGAAAACTGCAGACACACCTGATCAAGTCTTTAAAATGGAGACTCAAAGACTGTAATGAATGTAGCAAAGCAGTGAAATACTAGAGGAATTTGTGGAGAACTACCTAGTATTTCTTTTATCTTTACCAATTTTATAGTAACTATTTCTAGGATATCTAGAAATGGCCGCTGTGTCAGATTAACCAATCATGGACTTCTGTTGTTGCATGACTTGGTTAGAGTCGCAATGGTGGCTCCAAAAGTGAGTCAGTCCCCATAGACTTCCATGTTAAAACGTCCAACTTTACAGAAATAAACATATTTAAAGCCTGATATAAAAACAGTTTCAGCCTCTATAGATGGAACAATCCATAACAACTGAAAAAGGAAACTAATTCACCCATTTGGATTTTTCAAGGCTTAAAATTGGGGATGTGGCCTCTCTCACTGACAGGTAGCAGCTAATTGGAGTCCCTGAACTGGACCTTTGAAATGTCTTTGTGCTGATGGAGCCTTTTGGAACATTTTTAGTACAATTATTTCATAAATAATGTGGTTTTCAGTGAGTTAAATTGCCTTTTATTTTAATCTTTAGATGTAGCTACTTTTCTCCCTTTGTTCAGAAAGACCTTAAAATCTTCCAACAGTTGACTAAACCTTACCAACACAATATGATGAGCCACTGAAATCACAACTTTATGTCCAAGATGGCAACAGTTGTGAACAGAAGTTTCCATACATGATTGTCGTGGTAATTTGGGGCTTTTAATGATTTCTTCAAACTGTTCTTTTTCCAGAATGGGATGATTGTACAGCCCAGTGATGCTGGTGTTCCAGCACTTTCCAGTTCATGGCAGCCTTGAGCCTTGGTGGTTCCTGGGTTGTTCCTGAACATCCAAACTAATCTCCTCTCATCTCAGGGTGACTGTTTGGGCCTTCTTGCAGACCTTGGCATAGCAATGACACATCAGAATCTTTGAATCTGCAGTTGTTTAGAAATGGCTTCCCAAACTTCCCAACTTGTGTAAATCTACACTGGATCTACACTAGATCCTCATTGACTTTCTTGGACTTTCTCGTTGTTCTAAGTATTGATCAGTCCAGTGAATGCAGTCAAACAAATCCTCCTTATGCTGCAAAGAGAAACTAGCAATTGTAGTCAATCATGATGACTAATGAGAAGTTGATAGGCTTTGGCAT
This sequence comes from Benitochromis conjunctus, assembly GCA_015052645.1. NCBI lineage: Eukaryota > Metazoa > Chordata > Actinopteri > Cichliformes > Cichlidae > Benitochromis > Benitochromis conjunctus. The sequence continues at coordinate 5,522 of VOQK01002335.1, forward strand.
TGTCAGGTTAAAAGACATTGTAGAGCCTTTTGACCCTAAAAGATCAGAGAAAATCCAAAATAAATTCAAACCCAGTTATTGTTTATTAAGGATGTTTACCGTACAATCATTACACTCCTGTAAAAGAAGAGTTCAAAAAAAGCATTAAAAGCCAAAAATGACATTCATGCCCACGATAAGTGGATGTGAACCTCTGACCGCAGCTGTATGCACTAGATTGCAAAGATAATGACTGAAGGTAAAATGGGGCTGTCGTCTTGCAAAAGGGATCGGATTGTGCAGTTTAAAACACAAAGAACTTGGAAACATTTGATTAATTAGAATGAGTCGTGTGCACATCTTAAAGATCTCGTGAAGGTTTTTAAGTAAAAACCAAATAAGAATTTAAAGCCCGGTTAGGGCAGGTTCTCTGCTGCAAAACCTCCTCAGTCATTGTTTTTTCACTAACAAAGTTACAGTACAGTCACACTTCATGAGTGCTGAAACCCGTCTTTCATCTTCCTCACTCAGTTATTGCCATCAATAAATGAAGGTGCTGTTAATGCACCATCTTTGCGAGTCTTATCTCCACCTCTTGTTCGGGGCCTGGTTGTATTTCACAGCCCGGGGCTATTTTCTCTCCCACTTCACATCTCTGAGAGAAGAAGGAATTCCAGTGGCAGAAGCAATCACAAGCTCCAGATCAAACGTATCCTCAGCTGAATTCCTTGACAGACTAAAATCATTTGTTCCTCTCGCTAAAGCTCAGCGCTGCGTCCCCGGCATCGCTCGCTCCTCTCAGCTGGTTTGTTTTATGTGGTTTCAGCAGTCTAGTCCTCTGGGCTGCTCTGTCAGAGCCAATATTGGAATACACACAGGCTAACTGCAGCAGCAGCCGCCGCTCTGCACTCATTGAGCCCTTTCCCCTCCTGTTAGCGTCCTTTTTCATCAGCTTACCAGTGAGGATTTACATTATGTCAAGCCTGTTCTCGCCGGCAAGGCAAGACGAGGTCAGGGGAAGTTATTTCAAAGCCGCCCTGAAAGAGGTCGTCTTAAGAATGTGTTGGCGCCTCAGCCTGACATTCAACAAAGAAGGAGTGAAGAAAGTGCGTTGTCGGCACGGGGTGTGGGAACGTGGCTTCAAAGACAAAAGTTTTGTTGTTGAATTATTGAAGCGATCAACACTCCTCCTCCTCCTGCAGGAAATGATCAAGGGGCGGACTGATGAATAATAATATTTACTCAGCCACAGCGAGAACCAGGAGATGACAGAACCTGCTGGAAAACGGGCTGAGTTGACGCTTTATTTGATTTACATGAGAGCGGGCTTTATGTTTTTGGACTGGGCTCATTACCAGAGCAGAAGTTGTTAGCATGAAGGTGGAATGAAATTGATAGCTGTCCTCTTGCTGCTACAGAATTTGACAGGCGATAGATTCAAGGAAAACCCTGAACCTGAACCCTTGACCTTACATTTGTCTGCCATATTTGGGGATTTAGGATGACAGTACCATCCATTTTTAGGACTACAGAACTGTGGCCTTCATGCTTACCAGATCTCAACTTGACTGAACAGCTATGGTAAAAAGTACATGGATTGGTTTCAACTCTTCTTGAGTACGCACTTGTTCATATAACATGCCTCATTCACCCATTCACACCTTATCGTACAAGCACTTTTTTCTACACCTAAGTGCTTTCTATCTAACATTTACCCTCCAATTTTGGATTCAGTATGTTGCCCTGGGACACTTGTAATCTGGAGACCGGAGCACCCAAAGAACGACCACCCATCTTCCGATTAGTAGACGACCTGCTCTACCTCCTGAGTCACACCACATGGTAGATGCTGGACCTTCCAGCATCATTGTTAAAGCACTAAAGGAGGGTATGGTATATGTGCTGGAGGAACAGGGATCATCCCTCCAATAGCGCTCAACACTTGAGAATCAGTGGCTGGGAATACCAAAACATCCGACAATGAAACGTATTCTCAATGTACTTTAGCCATTTTCATAAATTAACTACATCAGATTTTGAGAGAATCAGGTCCAGATGATAATCTGTGTATAAAAGTCACTGTGGACATCGTTATGTTGGTTTTAGGTGAGAGTCATGTTGGTTTGAGGGATCCAGAAGTGACTGTATATGGATCAGCTGGCTTGGTTAGCAGGCTGTATTGACAAACTGTATGGGTGTGTCACATAGACACAGATAACTGGTAAATAAGTAATATCCAAATAAAATCCTAGAAATTTACTTACCAAAAATAAAGCACAGACTTCTTAGATGGTCTGTAAGTACAGCTAACTGCACAGCAGGTATATTATTGGTCAGAAAATTCTATTAAAATGTTCCAACAGCACAAACAAGGCCCAGTTCAGTTAGTTCAAGTGAAGCCTAGCCACCTGTGTCATCATCCATTTGTGAGCAAATAATACTTTTAAGCCTTAATAACTTTTAAACAAGTGAATTATAAAAAATAGCTTATGATAGCCACTTTCTTGGTACTAATGCTCTAGACTTGCTTTATGTCACGTGGGCATGTGGGACATTATATGGTCTTAATTATGAGAAAGTGAAAAGGTTAAAGACTGTACTCCAGGGGTGGGCAATTCATTTTCCCAAGGAGCCACGTGAGAAACTGGGACTGTTGAGGAGGACTAACAGGCTCACCAGTAGAGCCCCTTCACAACAGTCCCAGTTTCTTATGTGGCTCCTTTAAGAAATGAAATGCCCACCCCTGTTGAATAATTGTAAAGTAAGTTCATCACAGTTCGAAGTTCAGGACTGTGGAGCAAACCAACTTTAGATACCATCCTGCAAAAACCAAAAACAAGCATTGACATTAAAGATGAACCATTAGAAAACATCTTAAACACTGCAGCCCTGATCATCTCTAGAGATTAGAGATTGTAAAAACGCAAATGTCCAAAGGAGTCAGTGTACATTAGCCAGTCTTGTTTGACAATGTGATCAAAGCGCAGGTAAGAGACCAGTTCACTCAAGGGTACTGATAATGTGTGCTGCACCTTGTATGCTGTCATGATAGCTACCTTGGCGAAACCAGAGTTCTTTCAGCCGTGAGAATAGGTCTGAAATGGATTATTTCCTGCTTCATGTAACTTCTCCTGACACCATCATCAACGTCAATGCAATTCGGGCAGTTTGTTCAAAGTTTGTCCATTCTGCGCTCCAGACGGGTTAAGTGCGTTAAAAATTTTAATCGCGTTAATCGTGATGTCCGCATTTAACTGCGTTAACACCGTATTAACACGTTAGCGTTGACAGCACTAATATATTTATTTATAAAATAAATATCTTGGTCGAATGGCTTCTGGCAATCACATTTATGAGAATAAAAGTTTGACATTGTGTAGTTCTGCAAACATCATAAAGAAGAGGTTGGGCTCAGTTGGTTTCTTTAATTGTTACAAAATTGGTCCTTAAGCCCCACAATACACATTAAAACTAGACTTTTAGGCCTGTCATTTATATTTTGTTCAAATATTAGATGCTTAAGTTAATCATGGCCAAAATAATCCCAGCCAGCCAAATGTTGAGGCTTCAGATTGACTCCAAACACTCTGTTTCATACACTATTTTTCTACTCTTAGATCTTTATGATGTCAGAGAGAGTGGATGTCAGCAATATGGCAATTATAGACATACAAGCTCAGTCTGCCTGCTTTCAAATCCTTCTGTTGGGGCTAAGAAAAAACATAGCTTGAAATGAGCAGATTAGGTGCACTTTAAACATTAATATTGCTCTTTGCATGGCATTGCACGGTGTTTCCTGAACCACAGCCAAATGGGTTTTCTATATACAGATTAAAAAAAAGTTGTATTTCTGATTCTGCTGTGGATAATCTGGGCTGGAAGGACAACACAAAACACATGCATTTAAAAAAATCAAACTCAATACTGTATTTCTTAGAAATATACAAAGGATATTTACATATAACGAGAACAACAAACTGTTTTCAACAGTGTAGAAAAGAAGGAAGCTCAAGTCTCTGCTCTGAAGTCTTCTCCCTTCTCTCTGGCCAAGTTATCAATAATTCCAGTCACAAATCAAGTCTCTGATGCCCAAAAGTGAGACGACACAGTTAATCTCAGCAGCAATGCAGCAATCAAATCACAGCTCACCGAGGGAAGTGGCTGTAAACTTGATGATAGATGGAAGAAAAAAAAGAATGGTGAACTGTTTTCTCCTTGACAAAAATTAAAGTTGAACTCAAGTAATTTACAGTGTGAAAGGTTTTAATTGAGTACACACATAATTACCTGGTTGAATTTGCACTTTTTTTTTTTTAATATAACCATACGCACAACATGTGTTTGTTGTATATGAGGCAGGCACTTAGTAAACTGATCTTACTGCAGACCTGTACAACAACTGAATAAACTCCCTTGTTCATCATATTTGCTACCTAAGGCAAAAAATCCAAAATTATATGGCCTTTTGAAAATATAAAAAAACCCCTGCCATTTTAAATAATTCATAAACAAGACTGTACAAGGAAACAACAGGCAGGCTGCAGAGGCTTTCAGCTCACAATCAAATCAATTCCAACTGTGGGGTTAAGGGGCTATTCTGCATCAGGGGTTCAAAATATCTGCACACAGTTTGAGGCTAAGACATCAAGTTGAGGAACTTGCTCTCCTCTGCTAGAGCAGTCAGCAGTGAGGTCATGTCCCCGATGGCCATGTTCCCTGTCCCCGCAGGCACCGAAGGCAACGTGACCGAGTTCCTGGGCGTCGTGAGGCGAGAGGAGCTCTGGGACAAACTCTGGAGCAGACCTGGACTTAGCGTTCCCGACATGAGGCTGGAGTGATCCCCATCATCCAGCATGCTATCAAAGTCTATTTGTGCCTGATCCAGTGCTGTGGTACAGTCACTGGTTCTTGGAGTCTGAGTGGTGCTTGAAGTGGGAGGCACCACCATGTTACAGTTGACATTACCATTAGGCTCATATACTTGAATCTGCCCTGTGTAGTACACGGCATTGTCATTAGCATAACCGTTGCGGTGAAGTCCTAAAACTCCAGCAGTGGATAATTCGGAGTTAGCATTAGCAGCTTGTGTCATTTGCTGTGTCACTTTTGGACCTGAAGGGTTCCTGTTCAGAGATCTCGGTTTGGTTGGTGGCCTTGGCTGAAAATTGTTCTGATTTCCAACTTGTGAGGGATTCTGGGAGTTCATGTTACATATTGGTGAGTCAGTGTGTTCAGTTTTTACCTGCACAGGCTGAAATCCAGCATCAGCAAAGTGCAAGTCAAAGGTCTCCATGTCACCTGGCTCCTGTTTGCAGTTGCTCCCACTGACGGTGTTAATGCAAGGCTTAAGGGTGGTGTTACCATTCCTGTCATAGGGCCGGATACCTTCATTTAACAGGGCTTCATTGAGATTTGGTGGCTGCTGGAATCCTTGTAGCTGCAGGCAGTTTGCTCCTGGGTTGGAGTTCAGCTGAATGTACCTCTGCTGCATTGCGAGGTTCTGATTCAACTGCTGGTTGGAGCTGAAGTGGTTGCTAAGAGAGCCAAAGTTCTGGTTTTGCTGGAGCACAGCCAGGTTCCCTCGGACTTGTAATCTGGAGTACTGCTGGGAGGCATCCATGAGTCCCGAACGCGCTGGAACATTGGATGGCGAAGGAAGACACATCTGTTGCTGTTGACCTGGACTATTCCTCGTAGTGGGTAAAATCTGTGAGAGTAGATTCACAACAGCCATCCTCCTCTGACCAAAGTGCTGCTGCTGGACAGCCGAGGTTCCTTGGAAATCTTCATTTGTCTTGTCTCCATTATCAGGGATGTGACTTGTTGTTGTATACATGGTAGCATTCTCTGAAATGCTTGGTGGTCGCAGACTATAAGGGTAGCGGTGAAGACCTCCATCTGATCGATGGCAGTCTTGCTGAGATAAACGTCGGTGATCTGCTGCAGGAGGTGGACGAGGCTGGATTGTCACTCTTCCACTCAGCGTGCCCATGCTGTTGTAGCGATGCAACTGCGACTGGTTTAAAGTCTCTGGGGCAACCTGTCTCACAGGGTCACTGGCTCGACGCAGGATGTTAGATGGGACTTCGTGGGGCATCAAACTTCGTGTGGCATAGCTACTGTACTGTCTGAAAGGTAGGCCTTTGTGGGTGGAGGGTTTCTGGGAGTCTTCATACAGGGCCGCATGGGACTTCAGACACATTTGGTCCATATATGGAAGAGGTGTAGGTGGTGCGCCCCCAGTGGCAGCTGCATACTTTGCCTTGAGATGGTAGTGCTGGGCTGGGGTCAAGCTGAGAGGGCTGGGAAGGCCCACTGCTCCAAACCCTCCTGTTCCGCCGCCGCTCCCACCACACTGGCTGGCCTGACTTGAGCGCCGTGAGATGTCGGCAGAGATGGGGTCGTAGGAGTCCGCAGAGCTGATGTTGCTAGGGCGGTTGGCACCAAATTGTGAGGCCTGGCTGGAGCGCCGACTGGAGAAACAAGGGGAGATGCCTGAGGAGCGGCGACTTAGGGTGTAGACTGAGCTCAAGGTGCTGGAAGTGCTGTCACGTCTCTCGGAAAGGTTTTCTAGCACAGTCATTTTACTAGAGCTCAGTTCACCAAAGCTAGAACCAGGGAAGGACGCCGGACCACCACCCATAGTTTGGCTCTCCAGTAGAGAATCTGTGAACAAACAGATGAGAATGTGAAACTCCAGATCTAGAGCTACTTTGTCAAGCTTGTGGACCTTTATTTATTTATTTTTTAAAGTATTTTTAAACTCAATTGAACAAACATAAAATAGTAGGAACTTGCTAGTGGATCGAATGTAGTGTGTTTCATTGAATTACATTCTATCTGAGAGGGCAGTGGGTGTATGTGTTCATATGACAGAAGGTGCACCTGCGCTTTCTAAGTCAATTAATGCCACAAGCAATATCACATATACTTTTTTGCAATAAAAAACAGATCAATATTCAGATAGCTCCCTCGGCAGTTTCTCATTCTAGTCCATGTTCTTGATGGAAGTCCTTGTTGTGCTCTGCAGCTTCAGTGAGATCAGCACAGCAGCATAAACTAGTCCTCCATCCTCCAGAGTAGAAGGACTACCACTCAGAACTGGAAAAGCACCTGAATGATGTTAAGGATCCCTGGGTCTGCCTCGGTTGGACATACCTGAAACGTCTGTCTTAGGTGCACATATCGCAGCGCAGCACGTATCCATGATCCTATTGTTTCTACCTACAGCTTATGGCCATCGATGAGGATCGGAACAAAGATGGACCTAGTAAACTGACAGTTTCAACCTTCACACTCAGTTCTCCTGCATGGTTATAGGAGGACTCTCCAAGTAAGGTCCTGTCCATTGAAGTAAAGTATCCACCTGCTTTCTAATTAGTTCTCGGATTGGCAACCAAATCACCTACAAAAAGTGTTAACTTTGGAAAGGTTTCTAGGTTTTTAGAAAGGTTTTTGAAAGGTTGAAGTGAATAACTGTCAAAGCAGCTTTAATCTAGCCTTTCTATCAACTCACCGCCTGCCAGTATGGGTGGGAGCTTGGTCCCGAGGACCGTGGGTGGTGTTGGGTTGTTGGTCCATCGGCAGGAGTCCCTCACTGTCTTTAGTTTCTCCTTCTTGAGATGCTCCAGGCGCTGGCTGGTGCTGAATTGCTTTCTGAAGTGAAGACTCACCGCTGCTACCCCACCGGTGGAATCTTCAAAGCCCAAGGACTCCACAAACGGCAGCTCGTCCAGGGTGCTGAGGTCCCCCAGGCTCCCCCCGCTGTGCGCCGCCATCTCTACTCCACTGTCATTGTTGGTTGCACTGCCAAGTGGTGATGGTTCGCTGCTACATGATGACTGACCGCCAGGGCTGGACTGATACATCTATGAAGAAATGTGCATGAAGAAAAAGAAAGAAAGCAGAAAAAGAGATTAAAAAAGAAAAAGAGCAAAACAGAAAGAGACACAACAGTTTGTCCTAAAAACAGTTTTTCTGTAGCAGAACAAAAAGTGGGACAGTGGTTAACATGGCATGAAAAACAGTGAATCAGTGAGTCTTTTATCCTCCCCCAGCTTAATTGTAAATAATGAGTGTGTTTTTTTGGGATGGGGGTGAAGAGGTGGGGGCGCACCACAGATTACAGACTGTCTTAGTCTGTCTGTGAATTAGAAATGGGCAGGATGAAAGGCTGCTTGAGCCCGAGCCAGAGCGCCGGGCCAATCATCACGACATGTGATCACATTTCCCTCTCCAAAATATCAACTGTCAGGGTGGAGGCTGCTCAAGCATTTAGGTGAAGCTTGTTGTTCTCTTACCTTCACAACTATATCTTCCAATGTTAGTTTTGTGTACGTCAAATACGAGTTAACAGAGGGTTTAACATTATGACAAACCTCTCCAATCAGACCAAGGACAGCAATGATTAGACGGTGTGTATTCACTGCCTGGCCTGTTTCCCTGCAGTCTCTAATATATTCACTGCTAAAAAAGCCGTCTTGATCACAGCTTGCTGGTTGGCTCAGTTTGCACAACCAATTCTCTGTGTTTGAATATTCATCCAGGAGTGACTTTTATCGTGGTCTGTGATGGGTGTTTGATAGGTCTCTGCTGTGAATGTAATCCTGTGTAATGGAAAAATGTACACTGTAGTACCATTACGAGATCACAAATTAAACAAACCCCATTAAAAAACAAACAAATGATGCAGCCCCCTGCCTGTGGTCAACCGTAGCGTGTTGGAGTCAATGAAATTGACCTTTGCACCATGGTTGTGTTTTGTGTGCCTTTGGCACTTTTTTAAATGCAATCATCTGACATATTTGGTTGTTTTGATGAGTGAAATGACAGAATTTTCTTTGTATAGCGGCTTCATCCATTTTGTATATATGGCCTATAACAAGTCACAAAGTCTCATTAAGCCCACTGAAAGAGTGAAGTCTGAAAATTACAATGAAAAAACTGCAGTTTTATCAACAAAAGGCTCTGTTTGTCTTGCTGGAATAACAGCAAGAAAAAGAAGAGAAAAGCACAGGATTTAAAGTATTTCTAGCAGTATTTCAGGTTGTTTAGATTATACTGCAGCTGTTGAAAACAAAACTTCTGAACTTGATCCAATGTGATTACACACTTGCACTCAGTGGTTTTTTAAATGTGACCATTTTTGGAATATACAGTACTGTGCAAAAGTCTTGAGCCTCACCTCATTTCTTTAGACTTAGCTAGGAAAATGGAAAGTTTGTTCAAACAGCTGGACTCATGAATAGAAATAAAGCATAAGGCAATTCAAATGAGCTGGAAAGGAAGGCAGGTGTCTTGTCATTTCATTAATGAATGATAGTGCTCCACTATGTGTTTCTTTTATTGCACTGGCAGTGTGTTTGGGATCATTATTATGCTGAAAAAGGTGTTTATATTAATCAGATGCTTTTCAAATAATATTGCATGGTGGATCACAGTCTGATGGTACTTTTCTGTGTTCATATCTCCAACACCACTGAGTTATATGCAGCCCCAAACCATGACAGAGCCTCAACCGTATTTGACCTCTGTACATACTGATAATGATTTTCACCACAGATTTTTTATTTGGATTGATCACTCAATCAGAGCTGCTGCTGATTATCAGTCCAGTTCTTGGGTAATCCTCCTTTTTTCTCCTCAGTTCCCCTCATTAACAATGGCTTCAGCCAAACTTCCACTGAGACCATTTCTGATGAGGTTTCAGTGAAGGGCCAGATGCATGCTGACACCATGCTGAGTTATGACAAGTTTTCAGCTGATAGCTCTTTGGGAATCACCTTGGTGCAAAAATACTATTTTTGGTCTGTCAAATTGTGTCGTCTTTGGACGCAATTCAAAATGTGTTCTTTGCTAGCTTGTTTGTTATGTGTAGACACAACACTGGTTCTTCTGTTGAGAGTTAACATTCCTCTGGAAATGGTCAGGTACAAGGGCTGGGCTGAAAATGAGTGAAAAAGCAGCAAATGAAAATCTGGCACCTTGAAAGCAAAATGAGGAAAGGAATGAGAGAGGGTAATGAGGCATGGCTCAAGATGGCTTTACAACAAGAGTGGGGAGAATAAATCTGGAGGCGTTTGAGAGTTTGGAGCTGCTGTTCCCTGGTCATAATGTAATTTTGGAAGTGAGTCAGTGTAATGGAAAGGAAGGAAGTTGAAAGATGGTAAAAAATGACTTTAAATTATGTACAATAGTTATAAGCCACAGGTGAGCTCACCTCAGTAAGGTCTGTCCAAAAGGAAAGTCAGAAAGGAGAGAGAAATGAAAACAATGAGGCAGGAAGCTGAAGAAAGGTTAGAATAAAGAGGCATGCTGGACTAAGAGAAGAAATACTTCATTAAAAAGAAGTTTATACTAGAGTTGTTAGAATCAAAAGCTGTGTAGTAAAGTCAGCATGCAGTACATAACTCATCATCCTTTGTGACCCTGCATGAAGAACTGTGCAGATTTGAGCGGTCTTACCACAGAGTTTTCTGTCTTGATGGATTTGACCTGCAGGTAGTCCTCCACGCCTCTGGGGGAGCTGTTGTCCAATATTTTGTCTTCCCTGTGGAGTCGCTCTCTTGGACCAGTCTCATTCTCGCTGTTCTCCCTGGGCGGCGGCGGCCTGGGTGGCAGGTCGCTGCGCTGCTTCTTGGTGACGTGGGCCTCAGGCCCGTGCACCGTCTTCACGTGCTTCCTGAGGGAGCTGGGATCGGTGTAGCGCTTGGTGCACCCGGGGATCTTACATACGTACGGTTTCTGTAGGTGCAAAGAAAAGTACAGACAGCAAAAACTTATCCAATGCCAAAATAAAAGCCTGAAAACTACTCGACACTGCAGGTCCAAAACATTATGGTAGCCACATCCATCTTTTTATACACAGTTATTAGATCCTGCATATTCACTGTGAGGGTATGCAGTAAGCTGTGGCTCCAGCAGACTGTGTGGATCTGCTGTCAACAGCTGTTAGCACTGAAGGTTTAATG
>VOQK01002336.1:0-13082 GCA_015052645.1 Benitochromis conjunctus
AATAGTGTGTACTCCCGGTATTAACACAGTGACCACCATGGTGACATAGTTCATCCGTCTGGAGCCCTAATTACATAGATTTGGGAGCAAAGTTTACATCAACAACTTAATCACAAACTCAGACAGAGGTTACATCAAATTGTACAGAACATTAAAATACCTCTTTGGCGAGCAGCTGCTTCACAGGATACTCTAGGGATGTCACAGTAACGGCCAGACCAGCCGTCAGTACAGTCACAGGTGAATGAGGCATCCTTTTGACGACAGCGTCCTCCATTATGGCATGGAGATGCGCGTCTGCACCAATCAACTGGTGTCTGTGTAAGAAAGAGAGAGACTGAATTTATAATTTATTTGCTTTATTTGTGTATGAAGACTAAAGTCCTAAACACAACATCTCAGGGGTATGTTTAAGTATTTGTACCTGACAACGGTTGCCAGCATAGCCCTTGGGGCAAGAGCAACGGAAGGACTCCAGGGCATCCTGACAAATGCCTCCATTGAGGCAGGGCTGGGAGTCACACTCATTGACTTCATACTGGCAGTGGGACCCGGTGAAGCCAGAGCGACAAGTACAGGAATATCCATTGATTTTATCTGTGCACGTCCCCCCATTGAAACAAGAGCTGTGGATATGTGTGAAAATTTAAGCTTATACTTCATTTGACCTAAAAGTTCATATTATATCCATTTTATATTGTATTGTATGGCTAGATTATTTTTTTGGGTCCATGATATAGCTCCAGATACACACCTTTCAGTACAATCGGGGATGTTTGTTTCGCAGTGGATGCCAGTAAACCCAGGCATACAGGTGCAGGTGTAGGAGTTAACATAGTCTGTGCAAGTGCCTCCATTTTTGCAAGGGGAACTGTGGCACTCATTGATCTCTAAAGAACAGTGAGACCCTGTAAAGCCTGGCAGACAGCTACAGTGGAAGGAGTTCACACCATCTGTACAGGAACCTCCACTTAGGCAGGGATCTAAAAGCAAAAGAGAAGAAAACAGCTTTAGGCAAATACAGTACCTGCACATGAATTTGGCATTTTATTTATTAGTAGTAGTCATTTAATAATAATATAAAAAACTGTAAGCGTAAGAAGCGACTCACTAGGTGAGCAGTCATTGATGTCTGTTTCACAGGTTAGCCCAGTGTATCCTGCTCTGCAAGCGCACACAAACCCTCCGAGCGTGTTAGTGCAGGTCCCACGGTTTTTGCAGGGGTTTGAGATACATTCATTCACATCTCTGTTACACAACTGACCTGTAAAAGAAGAGTTTCACAAGATATGGCTGTAAGCTTCCAATCAGACTATCTATGCTAAACACTGAGATGACTGAATACAAAATTTGCGAACCTTGCCACCCTGGTGGGCATTTGCATTGATAACCCATGTAATCTGGTGTGTGGATACAGGCAGCATGATTGGCACAGGGATTAGGAGAGCAAGGAGTAAGGACTTCAGCACAAGTGGGTCCACTGTAAGGAAGTTCACACAGGCAAGTGAAACTTGCCACGCCGTCTACACAAGTGCCCTTGTTCAGACAGGGACTGGACTCACATTCGTTGATGTTCACCTGGCAGAGGTTACCTGTCAAAGGACAAAGGAGATGAATATATGTATGGATTAGCATAATTTAATGTACCACTAGGGGGAGGTAGACAATTGCCATAGACTAAGATGAAAATTCATGGAAGACATCAGACAGGTTTTGCTATTTCTTCTCTACTGCATGTGCTAAACATGTGTATTCTGCTCTTTCTACTGTACATTTCAAGGTTGATGGTGTGTTTGGCTGCTCTGATGCCCTCTCACCTCTGAAGCCTTGGCGACACTTGCAGGTGAAGCCATTGAGTTGATCAATGCATGTGCCAGCGTTCTGGCAGGGACTTGGCAGACAGTCGTTCCTGTCCAGGTCACAGTTCTTTCCCACCCATCCCGGCTCACAGTCACAGCGGTAACTGGAAATACCACAGAACAGTTAATAAGCCAAAAACCTTCAGTTTGTAAGAATGAAATAACATGGACCTGATGTATAAGTTATAGGATTAACCACAGTCTTGGATGGAGTCCATTTCAAGATTATATTTTGTATGTGCCCATCTGAACCACTTTAAGGTTTAAAAAGGCTGTTAAATGTATATACCCGTTAATGTCATCCCTGCACGAGCCATGGACACATGGGCTGCTGCCACACTCATCCACCTGAGAGTAGCAGTAAGGAGGTTTAAAGCCATCAGGACACAGGCAGTGAAATCCATTCTCTTCATCTACACATTTTCCTCCATTCCTGCAGGGACTAGATGCACACTCATCTATTTCCACATTACATTTGGGACCTGCAGGAGAAATGTTATACATAGTTAGAGTTCTTTGTCAACATTTCCAATGAGGATTTATTCACACTGTTGTTTTCATAGACCTTACCGGTGAAGCCAGGTCTGCAAACACAGTCATAGCGGTTAATGCCATCTTTGCAGATGCCATAGTCACATGGGTTGCTGGCACAGTCATCAAAGTTTATCTCGCAGTTTGTACCTGGGTGCAAAACGAGCTTTTATATTAAGACTGTAGACATTTTAACAATTTTACGATGCAAAAGTCTTTCACTACATTTGAGAACAAAATTCTATAATATTATAACTAAATATAATAAAAAAGTATAATTCTACTGCATTTTATATATTTTCACAGCATTATTGTTATGTTGAACAACAATGGCATTAATAAAGGGGAAAGATCGGTGGCTTGAGTTAACAAAGTACAAGTATGCGTTATCTTGTTGGATTTTCTCTTACCCGAGGTTCCATGCTGGCACTGGCAAATGTACTTGTTGACCTGGTCCATACACTTGCCCCCATTCTGACAAGGGTTGCTGTGGCACTCATTTAATTGATTCTCACAGCGATACCCTGTGTAACCAGGTTCACAGTTACAGGTGTAGCTGGCAATGCCATCGATGCAGGTACCATGGTGACATGGGTCGGGCTGACAGTTGTTGATGTTACTTTCACAAAGTGTGCCCTCATAACCTATAGAGGGGGGGAAAAAAAAGCAAAAAATTTCATTAAGAATAAATGATTATTCTGAATAAATGTGTGTGAGTGAATGTTAAATGTTCCTCTTTCTCTTTAACATAACAGTTTTTTGTTTAACTTTCTCTCTCTCTTTTCCATGTTTTGTATGCTTGCTTTTTCATAAAAGCTTCTACAGTTGGGCTTTTGACCACTGTGGTTTCCATATCAACAGTGTCTGTGTAACAGACAAGAAACTTGGTGTGTGTGGTATGTGTTTAGAGCAATGCTGAGATGGGTAAAGCACTAAAGAAGGGCCCTACACAGGCCTCCCAGTCTTGCTATTGTTCTCAGAGGTGGAGGGAACAATAGACTGCACCACGTCAAACAGGGCCACTTCACTCAACAGAAGGGGCCCAAAAACACAAGGAACACCAAGCAGCTGGCCACTGAAACAATGACAATGCTCCTCAGTAAGCATAGGTCCAAACAAACATATTAAATATCAACATATAGCTACAGTCAAGCTTTACATAAAGACTTTGAGAGAAGCTTTAGACGTTGATGGCTTTCTTTTGTAACACAAACGTAACTAAATGTTAAAGAATTAAAGTTAAAAATGCAGCATAAGGTGTTGTAAGGGGATTTAAAGATGAACAGATGTCAGGGTAATGACCAAGCCTCTTTTCTTGGCAACTGCTGGTCCTCAGTGACCCCATGGTCCTGAGAGCCGACGAGGGAAAGAGGGGGATTAGGGGCCTCAAGTCAGTCTGTTTCATCAGCAGACACCCAGAGAAACTCCCCATAACACAGAATGCTTAACAAAGGCCTGAACAACTGGTTAAGGCTCATCTGCTATTTTGTCTTTGGCTCCTTTGCTTAACAATTGTTAGGTAATGAAGCGCTTACCTTCAGCACAGCGGCACTCAAACCCATTGGGCCGATCGTAGCATTTTGCTCCATTCTGACAAGGCGTGCTGGCGCACTCATCTATGTCTATTTGACACATGGTACCCGTAAACCCTGGGACATGCAAACACAGAGGTTAAAGGTCAGAGAGAAGGTCCAGCAAAAGGGTCCATGCTAAGGTCAGAGGGCAGATCTTCTCTCCTAAGAAGGCCAGAGGTCTTTGACTTGGCTAGTAATGTCTGGCTAAGGTAGGGTCTGAGACCTCGACTGGTTAAAGACAAGCTATCTATGCACTTGGACCAGGGTAGAGCTGACAAAATGCAATAGAAAGCCTGTGACCTTGAAAATGTTTCAGAGGAGAGACTCATAATCAAATGACAAATCAATATATTATTATGAAATGGTATGGAATATCACGGCATGGACAAGCAACTTATCCATGTTCAGCTCACCTAAATTTTGACACATTTTGTGTATGAAAATGCTTATATATACACCAGAAGATGATGAACTACAGCATACATGTAATTAATATTAATACAGTTGACAGAGAGTTTTTAAAAACAACAATAATAATAATAAATAATAAAAGCAACTAGCTTGAATAGTCTGAGAAACTGGGCAGGCTTGAAATCACTGGGCACAGTGCCCAGACAGGGGTGAATTGGTGCATTGGTAACACACTGCTCAGTTGATTAACAGTGTCAGGACGGTCTGTGTGTTGATGCTTAGCCTGGTAAAGGGGGTGCTGGAGGAGGCGGTGGGATTGTTTTCTCTTTTGGGGAGCCCCCACCACCACCACAGCCCCCTCCGCCCTTCACTGCCTGCATCAGCTCCACCAGCTCAATAGCTAGATGGGGGGCGGAGGGGGGACGTCTGTCCCAGATGTAAATTGCGAACCTGGAAAAGAATCTCATTAGTGGGACTGCTGTCCCCCGGCCCCCCGCCACCACCATGAGGGCAAGATGAGGGAGGCTGCTGTCCCTTCTACATTCCACCGAGGAGGGAAGCGAGGGTCACAATGGTGCCTTTGTTCAGGCAAGAGGATAGGCAGACTTTTGGGCCTGGCTTTTTATATGAGTGGTGGCTCTAAATACCAGCAGGCAAAAGTAGTGAGGCTGACCCTCCCTCCTCTAGTCCTGAGGACATTTAAACTTTGGCTTTCTGCTTTTACTAATGCTGTCAGTGTATTGCAGGTGTTAACCAACATATTCTCACTCCCAAGCCTTTACCACTGTTTCTTGCAAAGCACGGTAGCGCTCCAGAAAATCAGCTTGCCAAATAAGTAAAGATTAAAAAATATATATATCAAAAATAAAATGTTAGCATTAGAAAGCTGGAGGCAGCGGATTTTGACCCAAAAGACATTAGTTTGTAATCAGACTCAATTTTTAGTTTTCTTTTTGACTTGAATTGTTTTTGCATAATATAATAGGTCAAAATATGAATCACATGGTAGAAGATTATTACTTGTTAAAGTTATTTAAACTTTTCTAATCTGTCCTCCCTTTTGTTAGTTGCCAATGTGACTGAAAAACAAAAAGCAATTCAAAACAACAAACTTACCTGGCTGGCATGTGCACGTGAAGCCATTGACCATATCCCGACATATCCCATCATTCACGCATGGGTTACTCTCACAGTCATCCACATCAGTCTCGCAGTACGTGCCCACGTAGCCTGGAAGACAGAAGGTTCTTCTTTTTAGAACTTTTTTATTGCTGTTGATCCTGATGAACTTTTCTCACTTTGGAGTGAGGGTATGTCAGCTCAAGCCAACATGGTGTGTACATAATTCTGTGTATTCTGTAGGAACCTTTTTACTTGTGATCTTTTTGCACTTGTTTTTGCTAAACGACAGCGTCCAGTTCCACTGAACTGAAATCACCACACACTACTGTCCATTGCTCCTCCTTGGCTCAGTGTTCCATTCGACAGATGCATGTTATGCTTTTTACTCTAGGTCCTTCATTGAGGTGAAACAGAATGTGAGTCAAAGTCTTGCTCCTGTGGCGAGGCTAGCGTGGAATCAGAAATAATCAGTAGCACCGCATGAGCTTTGCCAGGCTGACTGATGATGAGGAGGGTGAGGAGGAAGGCCCTGTCTCTGGAGGGGGGAGGGAGACAGGCTCTGGGAAAGAGCCTCTTTCCCTCTCTGTGTATATGAGGGGTGCAAAGTGGAGCACAGAGGGGCCCTATTGTTCCACTCCATTCCCACCACTCTACCACTCATTAGTATTCACAGCACACTCCTCCCCCTAACTGCTCGCCCTCTCTCACATCCAGTCCTATAGACCCAACTCCCGGCTCTAATTTGTATAGCTCCCAAAACCCCAGCATGCATGTAGAACTGTGCATGAGAGTTTCACTGTGTTTTTTGTCCCAGAGTGTCAAAACTATCACTCAGTCCAAACCAATACTCCATCTGGTGGTACAGTGCACCGAGGATGGAGAGGTGCCTCCATATAGCCAGTGTTTAGGGAAATACATTACATAAATTTCTACCCTGGTGGCATATATGGCATTTCTTTAGAAGTCCAAGTTTACAAAAGTGTGTTTTGGTCAAAAGTGATCTCTTGGATGATAAATCTTTGCTGTGCCAAATAATGTGTGATCAGAGTTTGAGTCTTAAAAACCTGTTTTTAAAGTATATTTTAAAAATTCAGCTCACCTAAAACCTGAGTGCAAGATGTAAAATTGCAATAATAATTTATGTGAGCGTAGTTATTTTATTAAAAATAAAAAAAATAAGTCATATTTCTTTTTATCTTAATGGAGTGGCTATATAAAGTGTCTTTCTACCTGGCATGCAGATGCAGGTGAACTCTCCAATCCGGTCAAGACAAGTGGCATCATTCTGGCAGGGCATGGACAAGCATTCATTGATGTCAATCTCACAACGTGGGCCGGCATATCCCCGACCACACTGACACTGAAAAGACCCCTCTGTGTTGACACATTTTCCAAAATGCTCACATGGGTTTGCACCTGTTGGTAGAAGGCAAAGGATTAGTATATGGAACACATTCAAAGAAAGAGAGATACAACAACAGGACTGGGATTTGGCAAGAAAAAACAAAAAAAAGCAAACTTGCCAATTGAACATTCATCCATGTCCTGGTTGCAGGCGCCCCCTACAAAGCCAGCAGGACAGGTACAAATGGCGCGGCCATTAAGAGGGTTGGTGTCACAAACTGCTCCCTCATTGCATGGGTTGCTTACACATGCGTCATCAAGGTGGCATAGCAAACCTGTGGCAAAGTAACAGATAAAACACATATATCAACAATTTATCATCCAGGATTAAAAGGGCCAAATAGGCAGATAGAAAAGCCTACATACCTGTCTTTCCAACTGGGCACTCGCAGAAAAAGGATGCTACACGGTCGTGACAGGTGGCACCATTGAAGCAGACAGCTATTGCACAGTCATCAATGTTCTCACTGCAGTCATCTCCAGTCCAACCATTGACGCAGACACAAGTATGGCCACCAATGGTGTTGAAGCAAGTACCCCCATTATGGCATGCATTGGGTTGCATTTGACACTCATTTACATCCTCGGCGCAGTATTGTCCTAATGAGTAGGTGAAATACGAGTTTAAACATAATTTTTATGTACATGATATTTATACGTGCTTTTAAAGTTAATTTGAAGAGCTATACCTGTCCATTCTGGTGGACACTGGCAGTTGTATGTATTAACTCCATCTACACATATTCCTCCATTCATGCACTTGTGACCTGGGCAGTCATCCACATTGTTCTCACAGTTGTGTCCTTCAAAACCTGAGACAAATTTAGAGAAAAAAGCCTTATAGCACACAGATACAGTAGCAAACACATGCATTTTCCAGATACTAAAATTTCTGCTCATAATCTTAAATCATATTTTGCATAACAACACAAGGTGAGGAGCAAGGTGAACAGTAAAAGGGTTCAATGGGTGTTTGATTGTTGACATGTTCCCACATAATGTCAGCAACAGCACTGACTCCTGCCTGCCTCAGAGGTCAACACCCCCCTCTGTGTTTGCTTGTTTTATAATCTCTCACAGTTTCAATGACTTCCTCTCTGGCAAAAGACATTTCCTGTCAGCTCCCAGTGGGAAACGAGAAAGCCCATAAAATAAATTCCTTCTGTTGTGACGAGAGCAGAGAAGGTTGCAGGCCGCCTGCCTCTGACTCTCCCACCAATCCATCCACCATTAGAAGCTATTAATAGCAGACAGGAAGCTGACATAAGACAGAGGATATAAAACAGCAGCAACATCACTAACAGCTACGTCATCAGACTGGGAAAATCTGATGCACGTAGCAGTTGAATAACTGTTTGTCTGTGTGTGTGTGTTCTACTGTGCTGCTAAAGAGAAATTCTACCTGGTAGGCAAGCACACTCATAGGAATGATCGCTGGTCTGTCGACATGTGCCCCCATTAAGGCACTGAGATGGCGCACAGGGCAAGATGGAGACCTCACATGTGCGCCCGCTGTAGCCTGGCTGACACTGGCAGCGGAACGACCCATAGGTGTTCATGCAGATTCCACCATTGAGGCAAACACCAGGCTTGCGGCACTCGTCAATGTCGTTGCGGCAGTTCTTTCCTTGGAAGCCAGGTGGACAGGAACAGTTATAGTGGTTATTCCAATTGACACATCGGGCGCCGTTGGCACAGGGACTTGTCGCACAAGCATCAATGAGGGAGCAGTCTTGGCCTGAGAATTAAATAGCAAACACAAATCAATTTAACACTTTGCCTTTACTTAATAAGATCTGACCTTTCCAGTACATATGCATTCTTTTCGACATACCTCTGAACCCTCTCTGGCACACACAAGTGTACTGTGTGACACCATTGAGCACCTCGCTTTTGCACGCTGCTCCATTCTGACATTGAGATCGAAGACATGGATCCAGGTATTGACAGAGAGGGCCAATGAATCCGGGGCGACATCTACAAACACACACCCACACACATAAGGATGTGGCCTATTGGTCAAAGCAGGTCACAAAACTCACAGGCTAGAGCAGTTAACACAAAGCTGCTAGAGTTCGGCAACTGTAGCTCGTTTTTCATCATGCTCTGGGTTTGGCAATCTGGACCCAGTGACGCTTTGGCAAGCTCTGCTACCTTGAGTAATAGTTCTTGCCCCGGAATGGATTTGTTTTAGGATTTTTTTTTTCTCATAATATATAGCACACATATTAGTAGAGCCACAAAAAAAAAGAATAGAAATAGAATGAAAAGACAGAGTTAGACCATGTGTGTTATTGACTTTATTAGTCACACACTATTATTTGCAGTTGGAAAACCTAATTTTCTCAGTGTCAGCTAACATTCTCCACTCCTACAGTTTTTCCACACCCCAGTTCTTATTTCTGTTCCCATATATGAAAAAGAACACATCCAGAAACAGTTTGGAAATTTAATAATTGCCAACAAATACTAACATGAGGAAAAACAAGGGCTGCACACAGTGCTCTTTAACAGGATAG
Organism: Benitochromis conjunctus; assembly: GCA_015052645.1. Lineage (NCBI taxonomy): Eukaryota > Metazoa > Chordata > Actinopteri > Cichliformes > Cichlidae > Benitochromis > Benitochromis conjunctus. The sequence continues at coordinate 9,421 of VOQK01002336.1, forward strand.
GAGAAACAGCTGTGGCGTTTAAATTAAACAACTAACTGTCCTCACGGTGGCTGTATTCTAAAGCATGAGCACATTGCTTAATCGCCATATTTCACGTGTTCCTATTTTATTAAATACAGGTATCTGTGGTGATATCTGTTTATTCAAAATATTAATTTAACTATTTGAGAGGTGTATTTTTAGGTTTCCATTACTTTTCATTCCGCAACTACCGTGAAGACTGGAGTCTGAGTGCTGCCTATATAGGGGTGACCTATAATGTGTCTGAATACATCCTGCGCGGACAAAGGTGGAGGACTGAAAACTACTTTTGCTCTGCAAATGTGTTGCCTTGTCTCTATTCAAGCTGTGTAGACATTGTTTGAGCTTGACCTAAACATGCAGTACAAAGAAGCTGAGATAAATATAAAAACAGGGTTTCCTATTGCTCTCTACGAAGCTCTTATGGGAGTTCAGGCAAGGTTTGGAGTGCTGGTAACACTACACCCACAGTGAAGCCCTTGACTGAGGACAGGAACCCTCTTCAAAGAGACTGATGCTGATGGCTGCGAGGTGACAGCTGGGTTCTGGCCCACCCTCGGGCACTGTCATCTCTTTCAATGGAGAGAAACCCTGGGCAGGATCAAAAGTGGGTTTTCATCTGTTCTCACTTACAGGATAATGCACTTTTTTATTTTTACTTTGTATGTGCAGTCCCACTCTAAGAAAAAAAAAAGATAAAAAAGCATAAAATGCTCTGGCTAGGAGGCTGAGGCTGCTTTAAATTAGGCGGTGGAGGAACCGATCCAGATCTTGATTTTCTGTGAAAAAGGATGCTTTGTTTCTGGCTGGTCTAGATTGGTGGAAAAAAATAAAAAACTTAAGGTTTCTCGGTTTTGTTAAAGTTTTTTTTTCTCCAGCTTTCCAAAGGCAATTGAAATAGCGGGCTATGCATGAAGGCACACAAGACTATCCACAAGAGTGTAAAAAATGTCTTTCTAAAGCAATAGTTTGGCGCTATATTGAATTTAATTGTTAGAAAGAGAATACACGGAACTGACATCTTCCAACAGAAGATGAGACTTCATCGGGAAGTTAAACTGAAGCCATTTGAATGCTGTTGAGAGACAGATTTTGCGCATTTACTACAGCTACTTTTCCTTCTCCTAAACCCCTCCTCCTCTCATGAGGCTGAGAGGTCAGATGTTAGAGGGTCCCCTGTTTGATTGTGATGATAATGTCACTCAGGCTACAGAGTGTGAGGAGGGGATACTCCACAGGAGAGACTGTCTTTTGAAGGTGCAATTGGTAGAGAGGGAGATCAAGAGGAAACGAGTAGTCTGGTCCACCAAGAATGTCATGTCATATTTCCTGTAATCCCTGGTCCTTTGCTCTGAAAACACCGTACTCACTCCTAATGCACTATTCTTGTTGCCATAGTAACCTCACAGATGAACAAGCAAGCTTGACACCCAACCAATCACCCCCACCCCCCAAGCCATGGTTCCCATGGCTATTTGTCATGGCTTGGCTGGGTTTATTTAGAGGCAAATTAACTATGTCTGGAATCTAGGGTGTCACTAAAAATGAAACACAAATGTGGCACAAAGCGGTCTTTGAAAGGACTGACGAACAAAATTGCTTTAAGAGCTGAAACATACAACTCGGAATGACAGTCAAACTCTCTGGAGCCATATTTGACTGCTGATGAAAACCAAAAAGGCAGAAATTTAGCAGGCGTTGTTCTCCAAAGACCATCATGACTCTCTGTGGAAAGAACTCACCAACTCACTCCAGGAAGTAATGTGTCTCCAAGTGTATGTTGATATACAGATTAAAATATTTATTTGGAATTAATGTGTTTTCATCTGTGAGAATGAAGTGTGGTGGTGTTTGTTTGTGAATGCATTAACATACAGGTATACAAGTGTATCTGTGGGTGGGCCTATAAAAACGACGATAGTAATAACGCCTGATAAATTATTTGTCCTCCCTTTCAAATGTGCAGCGAAGTAAGAAGCCAAAACACACATTCTTTTGTCTAGACCTGACTCCTTGCCAACATGCTACTCCCATAACACACAAATCAGAATGCTATCAGTGCAGAGACTGTGAGAGACATGCAACTTTGTCCTGGTTCACAGTTCATACCAATATGAAAAGTCTGCTTATCAGGCTCTTTATAACCTTGTGGATTCCACTGCCTATGGGAACAGAAGGGTAGGATCTGTGCCTTTGCGTGAGCCCAACTTTAATTGTGGCGGATGTGAAAGGCAGGTGCAGTTTGCTGTTGTGCAATGGGCCCCTGAGTCATACTTAGTGAGTGTCAACATCTGACCTTGGAGGAAGAGAGTACAGCAGATGAGGAAGAGGTCTCTGGGTGCAACAGAGAGACGGGCAGAGTGAGTAATCTCTCCTTGTCAGCACATATGAAGGTTTTTGCCAGCTGCAGTACTGACACCATGCATCTGTCCACATCTGTCAGTGTACCTCTGGCTGTCTAGCATTTACCTCTGGTGCCAGACTTTAAGCCAAAACAGTTGTGCTTCTTTGCCCATGGGACAAACTTTGTAACCAACACACACACAATCACAAACACAAGGCATTTTAAATGTCTCAGAAGCTATGCTCAACCTTAACAAATACATGCATTAACAGTTCCGCCTATCAAACACTGTTATTTGGAGGCACCACTGCAACAAAGCAAACACATGCAACAATCACTACACACCCAAACACGAAGAAAAAAAACAAACTTACAAACAGCCTCAGGCTCTGAGGAGCGGTTGTGTCATGAATGCATAAAAGAGAAGATCCACTGAGGAAATTATATAAGAAGGAAAAGAGAGATAGCAACCTCGTCAAAGGTTTAATTAAGAGCTTCAATACAAACGATTATTAGACATTTAAAAACATAATGGGATTCAGTCAGTGTGCTTTGATTTCAGAGGTGTTCTCTATCAAGTAATGTGATCTCACGACTAAAACCATTTGATTTATGTAAGTTCTGTCACTTGTTACTTGTGTAACACAATGCCAGTTTTCCTGGTTTCTGGGTCACTGAAGCAGGGTAACCTGAGCTCATCCTCTTCTACACAATAGCGGCAACTCAGCCAGAGGTCAAAGGGCGGCTCACCTGTGAACAAAGAGGCTGTAATCTCTGACACGGTTCATACACACAGTCATGCTCCACAAAACAACAACTATAAAGGATTCTTATCTCAGGGGGCATTTTCTAAGACAAATGGAAAGGAAGAGAAACAACGGCACTATCACGTGTTGATGGAACAACTTTTCAAATTATTTGTTGCCTGAAAAAAGCTAGTGTTACATTTCTTAAACCTTGAAGTTGGTATAATGACATCATATGATGAATCTCTTGGAAAAGTCTTAAAACATTTCCTAATACAGCTGCCTCATACCCTTCCCCCTCTTTCCACAAGCAAGGAGGAACCGGCTCTTCTCTTTTATGAAGAGTCCATACTGACACCACACTGCCAACAGGAGCCCATCTCCACACCCCCTCCTTCCAGCAACCTCCTCTGCTCTGCTCTCTCCAGCTTGGCTCTCTCCTTTTCAGCAGAGAGCCAGATTGGGGGTTGGGGAATGTTTTGTGGTCCAAATAAAAGAGCTAAAGTAGTCAGAACTTCTTTGAATGAAAGTGTTGGGGGGTGGGGGAAGAT